>PVIU01008022.1:0-86664 GCA_004026605.1 Ondatra zibethicus
AGACAAAACCTCTAGAAGCAAAGATTTCTGCTACCACCCCCATCTTGTCTCTATTCATCTCTCTCAGAAACAAACAAAAACATTGTGACTTTTCATCCTTAACATTTGTGGACACCAGTGTGTGTCAGGCATGGAGACAGGTGGAGGTGATCATGGTCAAGTTCCATGTTGTACAATAGAAAAATAAAATTTCTCTTAAAAGGAAGCATAAGGGCTTGAGTAGGAGTCTTACCCTTCATTCTTTATTTCTCCTTCTTTTCAAATATCATTAAGCCACTGCTATGTGACACATACTGGGAATGGCACCAAAAGCAATCATCATTTATCCCAAATTAATTCTGAACTGGTGGATTCAAACACAAACCTATCTAAAGATCTGTCAGAGGGTGGTGTAGAGAGCTCTGGGAAGGCCATCCGTTTATGGGCCTAGAGCAATATGGCTAGACTGAGCTGAGGAAAAGGAGTTAATCAAGGCTTAGTCAGAGAGAGAGTTGTTCTGGGTATTAAAAGGTAATGCTACTTGGACAGAGAAGAAAACGACTTACATTCCAAAGCCTATAGCTCCAACCCCATGATGGTTGCGTGTCCTACTGTCATGAACAGATTCTCCTCCGTCTTGATGTTTATCCATATCAACTACAATTTAACCTGGCTTTAAAGCTACCAAAACCCATAGCCACACAGCAAGTACAAAATGGGGATGATGAATGCTTGGTAATCTATGAAAAGGTAATTATAGATTTAATCTTAACAGCAATCTTTCATGTGACTGACAAAGTAGGAGGGCTGTTGCTTCCATCTGTCCTGTGCTAGGTGGGAACAAGTATCTAGGACACAAAAACTAAGCAGAAGCCTCGAGTGCTCTCCCAAGATAGATAGTAGTCCAGCTTTCAGTTTGAGCCTCACTGCCATGAGGGCTAGAGCCACAGAGGTACTAAAATTTATTGAGTAGGTAATTAGTTAAGATAGCATTGTCTCTTTAAGATACACTTGCCTGTAGGAAATGAACAAATACATCACAGGATGAGAGAATCGTTATTTGTAGTTACATAATTCCTACTGAATTACACATAAAAGGTGCATCATTTTGTAGAAACTTCAAATCAAAACTCTAAGGAATATACTAGAAACCCTGTTATTATATATGAGAATATGAAGGAATATCTGAGAATTTTTGAGGCCACATGGAAAATTAACTTTCAGGATTCTACTCCAGTCCACTTGTGTCTCCTAGGTTATTTCCCAAGGTGATTCCTTAGAACGCAGTACACTCTATAACAGTTTCAAGTGTGAATCAACTCTGTGTGGCAGAGATGACGTTTTTATGAATGAAGATAGGACAAATGGAATAACAACATTTTACAGTGCTTCTGGAGTGGGAGCCCCCGTGTTATCCCTGGTAAAAGGCTACTTAACAAGAAACAATTGTGGATGGTATTTAAATCCCCTTTCTGAATGCACACCAAAAATTGATGATCTTTTAAGTAGGAGAAATAATTGTTGTGTGTTCCTCATTTGTCCTCTATCCAATAACAATTTGGCACTTGTTTGCTAATTACCCTCACAATGGGTTCTTCAAGGAAACCAAAAAGTGATCTATTATATGGGTATTTTTTCACTTTTACCCACTCTTTCTGGTTTAGAGTAGAAAAGAGAAACAGGCCATATATCCTCAGTTAATGAGTGACCAAACAGACAGCTTGGCAGAGAACAGGAAAAGGAACAAAAATATCCTCTCTATGCCACAGGAAACACATAAACCAAAACAAAACTCAATATCACTGTTAGATGCTCCTGGGAGTCCCTGAAGGAGACGAAGTCACACTCTAGGTTTTGTGTTGTAAACTTGAAAGCTTTCTTTCCTTCTGCCCTAAATTATCCAGAGCAATTTCATCTCTCTTCCTCAGAAGAAATTTTGACAAACCCTTTGGCACCTGGAAAATGACTGGGTACAACAGGAAGGACACAAAATTTGACATCATTCAATGGAAGGTTAGAGCTGATTCAGCCCTTCCTGCCTTGTGACTTCAGGCAAGTTATCAGCCTCACAAAGCCATGGAGAAGAGCAAATATATGTGAGGCATTTTTGCAATCTCTTGGACACACTATAATCCACGAGGATAAACAATTAAATATCACATTATATCAGAAACAACTGTAGATCAAAAAAGTTAGAATACAATGCTAATAACAGATAGAATCACATTCCCCAACCACTAAAGCACCTACTATTCTCCAGATGATGCTAACATTTCTACCTCACAATTCCAATGAAACTCAGAGAAAATTCTTTGAATGTTCATAGGGCTGGCAAATGACAGAGCTAAGATTCAGATCCTAGCTTGATAGCGAAGCCCAGGTGCCTACTACTAGAGCACATCAGCATTTTTATCACAATTAACACAGAAATCTCAAGTTAGATGATGCCAATGGAACTGAAATGGTGAATCTTGATGATCAACTTCGTTGAGTTGAGAATCATGTAAAAGATTACTACAACACACTTCAGGATATGTCTGGGAGGGGACTTTAAAAAAGAATTAACTTTAGGGGAAACAGCACTCAGAGGCTAATAAATAAATAGAGAATAATAAAAGGGAAGGAGAAAGCCAACGACAACAGAAGAATCCTTTCTACTGTGTGAATTTCTTGGACTCACCAAGTCCTGTCTACCATGATGGACAAGAACATCTAAAACAGTGAGCCTACACACATCCTTTTCCCCCCAATAAGATTTTGTTTCTGAATTTTGTCTTTTGTTTGTTTGTTTGTTTTGTTGTTACTATTTTGATATAGAGTCTCACTATGTAACACAGGCTAGGGTCTGACTTAGGATGCTCTTGTTTTAGCTTCTAAAGTGTTTGGAGTCCAGTAGGTACTGCCAATGTTGGCATTTAGTTGTTGTTATTTTTTAATAATTTGTCACAGGGACAGAAAGTGTGACTACTGCACAGATATACAATGAAACAAACAATGCTTGTATCAAATCCACCAACGGTTCTTTTGCAGACTGTGGTACGCCAATTCAGTGTGTAGAGAGATTAATCGCTGTCCTCTTTGTCCACTGTCTAGCTGTCACCTGCTAAAGTGAATTTCCCTCTGCTGCAATGGGCAATGAAAGTAAAGGCCTCTGGACAAGTAAGGGAATCTTTGCTTAAATTCCCACATGCTCACTAAATGGTAGAACTAAGGTTTAAATGCATTTTTTCCAAACAAAGACAAAATGCATACATGCAAAATCTGGTGAATTGAGAGCCAAGTCTGTAGGTGGATATTTGTATTGGCCCAATATCAATTTCCTGATTTTGACCAAGTGCAGTGGTTATGTGCATTTCCACCATAAAAGCAATTGTGTGATACGTCTGTGAAGTGGCTTTATGGTACTTCTGTAAGAAAACTCTTTGGGGGAGGTAATTCGAAGAGTATTTAATGAAGGGGACATTTACATAGGTATGGCAGTATATAGGACACAAGGGAGGGCCAGAGCAGTATACTAAGACTGGCACCAGGGGGTGTGAAGGTCTAAAGAGGAATAGTTTTCTGTCTAGAGGGATAGTTGATGTGTAATTAGTGCAAAGAAGCATCCATCTTACAGCCAGTAGCAGGAAAGAGCAGAGGAAAAAGAAATTGCCCTTCATTGCTCTTTCTCTCATGCCAGTGCCCCAACTTTGAGGGCAAAGGAGCTTTGTGAAGGCTGCCAGTCAGTCTCCAGCTCATAGAAAGGCAGAAGGCATCATGCATCGTGGAAGAGAGAGGACATACAAACAAGAAGCTACACTGTGTGGTTTCTAAGCAGGGCTTCTCCTCCCTTGATCCTCCATTCTAGCTTCCATTCAGACTTCAGGGGCTCTGGAGCTCCTGGGCTGGCTCATTGCTTATGACTTCATTTTTTATCTTTGCCCATGTAGACTCTTTTGTGTGCTATGCTGACGCTGTTCATATTCACCCAGAAACTGACAAAATGTCTGTTAAACCCAATCAAGATGCTACAGTTTGGATGGTAAATGTTCCCACAAAGGCCCATTTATTCAAAGAGGACTATCATTAAAGAGTGTATCTCCCAAAGGGTAAAATAGGACCTACTCAAAACCAGATCAGAGAGAGGTAAGCTTAGGGACTCCTGCTTTATAAAGGATGTAAAATGTTACCTGGATATACTGGAAAGAAAGTTCTGAAAGTTTAATTCAACCATCTATGGGAAATTGTAAAATGACTATGAAGGAGGAATTTGACAGTACCTACTGCCAGTGAATGGAGAAGCTGAAATATACATTACATGACAATAATTTATTGTTTTTTATTGAATATTTCTTTTGAGACAGGTTCTTATATATCCCAGGATGACCATAAACTTATAATGTAGCAGAAACTAACCATTACCATGTGATCTTCCTGTAGTTTCCTTCCCAGTTCTGGGATTCCAGTCATGTGCACCAGATAGAACTGCTGCTAGGGATCAAACACAGGGTTTTGTGCATGCTAGACAAGTACTCTGTAAATTGAGCTGTCTTCAGGCCCATTACCTAATTTTCTCTTTCAACAAAATAAAATATAATACAACAAAACAAAAACCATCATATTGAAGTTGCACAAAACAAACCAGCCAAAAAACAAAACAAAGCCAAAGAAAAAGGCACAAGAACCAGAGCGCCACTCATTCACACACTCAGGGATCCTATGAACGTGCTAAACTCAAAGCTCCAGCATATGTGCAGAGGACCTGGTGCAGAGCCATATAGGCCCTGTGCTTGCTGCGCCAGTCTCTGTGAGTTCATGAGCCTTGCTCGGTTGTTTAAAAGGGCCTTGTTCTCCTGGTATCCGCTGCTTTCTCAGTCTCCCCCGCTCCTTTTGCCTTCTCTTCTGAAGGTTTCCATCATCTCTGAGGGGGGAATTTGATGGAAACATCCCATTTAAAGTTGTGTGTTCCAAGGTCTCTCTCTATCTGCATAATGTCTGGCTTTGGGTCTCTGTATTTATTCCCATCTGCTGCAGGAGGAAGCTTTTCTGATGATGACTGACTAAGGCACCAATATATATCAGAATACTATAAGAAGTCATTTTATCGTTATTTTTATTTATGTATTTATTTTTAGACTAATAGTCCTTGGTTTTACCCTAAAGTTCTGGATAATCTAGCCTCTAAGCAGTGAGATATATATGGGTGGGCCTTAAGTCAAATCCAACATTGTTTGGTTATGCCTACAAGGTTTGCGCCACCATCGCCTTAGCATATTTTGGCAGAAAACTCTGAAAAGTATCAGGCATGGTGACATATAGAAGTAAGCCCAGTATATCGGAGCCTGCAACAGGAAGATCATGAGTTTGAGATAAGCATGATATATAGTGAGATTATCTTTAAAAATATCTTATTAAATAAATGCAAGGTAAGGAATTTACACATGTATCACATTTCAGTTACCATGGGTATATTATCCCAGGTAACTACCTGAGATAATAAACTTATAAAAATGAGAGATTAATTTTGATTTCTATTTCCAGAAGTTAGACACAGCAGCTTAACCCTCTGCCCTGTAACTGTGGCTGCGGCTGTGGCTGTGAAAAGCAGTGAATCATGAGAACATAGCCCAGGGTGGCTGGACAGTGAAGCAAAAGAGAGGAGAGGCCCCCAGCTCTGTCTGAGGGTATGTTCTCATGACTAGACGACTTCCGAGCAGGCCCAATTTCTTAAAAGTTTCCACAGTGCCTCATAGCATCAGATGATGACAAAGGCCTTTCCCATATGGGCCTTTGGGAGACACGTCTATAATCCCTTAGACTTGTCTCTGTCTTTTTTCCACTGCTACAAACAAGTACTTGAGGTTGAGTGGCTTACAACACAAAGAGATCCCTTTAGCTTACAGATTTAGAAGTTCCAGAGCACGGCACCAACATTTGCTGAGCCTTGGTGAGACCACATTTGCATGTCTTATATAGTGAACAGTATAGTGATGGGACTGTGTCCAAGAGGAAAGAATCACATGCCGTGTCAGGAAGTCAGAGAGCACCAAGAGGTTAGACTAGTCCTTTCGTGATGACACTCTTATGATAACTAACCAGATTCCTGTGAGATCTATTCTAATCTCCGTGAAGGGGAGAGCCCCCAGTGACCTTCCACTAGCCTCCACATTTTAAAGTCCCATCAGCTTTTAACATATCCATACTAAGGATGTCCACACATGAAACTCTGCAGACTCAAAACATACCTAGACCTCAGCAGTGATATTGTTCCTTGTTCCATTCTTTACAAAGTTTACTTAAACACTAGGCCAGTTTGCCCAGGAAATTTTTCTCTGGTTATTTTATTCATCCTTGAAAATAATTCCATGGCAGTAGAATTCTTAGGGCCAAATACCAGTGTATGTGTTGCAGATGGGCATCCCACAGGTAATAAATACTTAACTCACTTTGTTAGAGATTAGACATGCCTGGTGTTTTGCAATCTCCAGTTTGTTAGAATAAATATATAATGACAACCTATCAGTTATGTATCAACCACAACCCAATAAGGCAAAATGAAGTTCTGTGGTTGCTTTTCAGCTTTGAGAAATGTGGAACATAGCTAAGTGTGGGAAAGGCAGATTGTATCTTAGGGAGAACTCTTGGGATGTGTACCAAGTTTCTGCAGTACAGACTTGGTTCTATCCACAACCCTCTGCCTATTGCTAAACCTGGGATAGATTGTGGTCAATCAAATGGCAAGTAAGTGGCTCCAACTTAATTGTTTCTATGCCCCTCACCAGCTCTTGAGAAGCTAGGAGATATCCTTGAGTAGCCTCTGTGATGATGAGCTGAGGAGGCCTAGAAAAGGGAGCCCACAGGAAGGATTGAGCACAGAGAAAAACCTGATGGACAGAGAGGATGGTTTAGAAGCATGGGATTGATACTTTGGAAAAGAAATTACTTCTACAGGGTAAGAAGAAAGGCTGGCATGTTTCAGGGCCAGGGTGCTCCTGCAGGTGACCTATTCCTTACTAGTCATTACTTTGGGGACTGAAAATAATGAGGTTGTTAAGGATTCTACCCATAAAATGTCTTGGGGTGAAGTCTGTTTCACTCCAAAATCAACAATTGTCCACTGATAATATTTGCTCTCTTAACTTCAGATATTTCAAAATAAGGTCACTGTGATGGGCCCCTGCCACTCTTTCTACAAAAGGAAACTGTACCTTTCCTAACACTGTCTTCCCTCTTACAGAATCCCGTAAGTTCAGATCCTCTTACCTCAGCTACAGGGGCTAGCCCCAACTGTGTGCTGCCCAAGCATATCCCATTTACCAGGCAATAGCAAATACAAACAACAGCAATCATCATTTCTGTGGCAAATTTAAGACTGTTGGAAAATCAACATGAAAACAGATGTTGTTTCTTAGTTAAGGAGAAATGCAATTTCTTACCTATGTACAGAATTGCTAGCTTTAAAGATAGTTCAGAAATTATTTTGCAATCAGGATGAGCCAACTTTAATATTAAACTGGTATAAAAAAAAAGCAGAAACAGAAATACGAGGTCTGGTGCGGGGGTGAGGGGCGGGGGGATGTCTTTAAAATTTTAAACTGCTGGGCCAAACTTTTTCTGAAGCAAATGAATCATTTGTTTAATATTGAGCTTTTTAGTATTTGTAATATAGCAAATTAAACTGATAGCTTTATACATATTTAATAATCATAATGAGAATCTCAGGAAACCTCCAAAGGATAATGACTTTACCAGTCAAGCAAAAATAAAATGGTGTAAATAAAATTTACCAGAATTTATCAAGCTTGGATTTAAACCTAACTAATATCTTCTTTGTTGTTATTGCTGTTGTTTTGAAACTGGGTGTTGTGTAGCCCAGGCTAGTTTCAAACATGCTGTGTAGCCAAGGATGTCTTTAAAATCATAATCTTCCTGCCTCCATCTCCTAATAGCTGGGGTTAACAACACTACCACACCCAACTCTTCCTTAACCTCACATTTTTGCTTCTCTCTCTCTTTTTTATTTTTTTGTATTTTGTTTGTTTGTTTTGTTTTGTCAAGACAGGGTTTCTCTGTAGCTTTGGAGCCTGTCCTAGAACCAGCTCTTATAGACCAGGCTGACCTCAAACTCACAGAGATTCGCCTGCTTCTCCCTGCTGGAATTAAAGGCATGTTTTTCTTCCCCTCTAAAGACAATGGATTCCCTTGCCTTCTCTGTTCCTATTTAAGCTTCCCAGTCTTCACTGCATTCAGAATATCCTTTATACATCATCATTCTTGCCTTCAAAACACTGTTTAGAAAAACTATAGCTAAGTTTTTTTAATTTTAGAAAGCAACAAGATTTCCTATATGTCATTGCAGCAAGGGTAATTATATAAAGACCAACTTGTACATATGTGTTGAATACAGGGAAGAATGCACGAAGAAACTATAAACATATAAATATCATAGGTCATTTTGCTATCATTTTAGTGTCGCCACAGGGCATGAAGGTTGTCCCCAAAGTACCCCCTAGCTTCTTCCTTAGCTGTAAGTGAGCAGATAAACTTTGTAGCAGACATAGCTCCACCAGAGATTTGTACAGTGATTCAAAGTGAAATAGAAGGGAGAAGTTAATGTGATCAAAAATTAAATTGAGGGAAAAGTTTTGTGGGTATTTTTTTTTTTAGTTTCATTTAATTTTGTATCACTTGGACTCTTAAAGTTACTATTATTACCAAATGAATGTTTCCATTTTCTTGGAAAAGTAGGCATGTCACCAAGGTTCATTTTAATCAGCAACAAATGATGTTGTTGAGTTTTGGGTCTATGATGGAACATAGTTTTGGGTCTATAACAGGAACAAGTAAACAGTCACCCTAAGTTTATACAACTCCAGGAAGTGAAATATTCATCGTTGTACAATTACATTGGTGTGTATGATATAAATGTGCCCAGACCAGCTGATTAAGTTTAGGTGCATTTAAAACTCAAATTCTTAATATTTTATATCAATTCATGGACTTTTCTGACATCATATTCTTTCACATTTTATTTCTCTGGAAGCAGAATGCTGTTGGTCTGCAAGGCAGAGACCTTAAAAAACCCTCCATTGCCTATAAGTATATATATTAAAAGTCACCTGTTGAGCCTGGGAGGTGTGATAATGAATACTGAGTGCCAACTCGACAGGATCTAAAATCACCAGGAAGACAAGTCTTTGGAGACACTTATAAGGAACTGTCTAGACTAGCTAGCCTCTAGGAATGTCCATGAGAGATTTTCTTGATTATGCTATTTGAACAGGAAGACCCACCCTAAAATTGGTTAGCACCATCCTGAGGCTCAGATATCAGGCTGCATAAAAGCAGAGCAATGTCTGCACACCAACGGTCATTATTCTCTGGTTGGTGACCGAGGCTGCAATGTGACCAGCTTTCACAAGTTCCTGCTGCCAGAACTCTTCAAACTATGGGCCAAAAAAAAAAAAAAATGCTTCTTCCATTTGTGTCTCTTGTCAAGGTATCTTTATCATAGCAATAAGAACAGTAACTAAGATAGGAGGGAAATCCTTAATACAACAATAGTATTCCTGTTTAAGAAATGCTGCCTCCAGAGTGTTTACATGAGAAAGACAAAATATTAAGGGGTCTGAGTGACAATTCACTCTGAAGTTTTCAACTCAGAAAAGAAGTTGAATTAATAACACACACAACTATTTTTCACTTCTAAAAAGTAATATATAAGAATTATATATGACAAATCCATATCTAACTATGACTAAATGAGCTCTTTCAATGAGTTTTTAAAACTCAAAATGATGATATATTTTTCTATGCTACAGTTTAATTGACAGCAATTTCTCTTTGATAGTTTTATATCAATTATGGTATACAGATAGTTTCTACAGACAATAAGAAAATGGTAATGCAAGTGTCCAAATTCAAGTTAATATTTTTAAAATAAATCCCCAAATCAATAAACAAAATCAATCCAATAGGTGACCTAAACCCTCTCTCTGTCAGCAATTGCTACAAATATCCTATATTTAGAGCAGAAATATTTTTAAATGTTCATTTCCATTGAAAATAGAAATTCAAATAATACAGGAAAATGGGTATTTTATAAAAGTACTATATAAAAAATAGCTAAGAATGAGGTAAATGCACCTCTGTCACCTCCATAGCACAGGGATTCACTCATCAGCTGTAAAGAACAACCTATAGTTTTATTAACTGGGATGTTTTTGACTAAGAGTCTGGTTTTCATAGCTAAGATCATTCCATTGATCATACAAAATAGTGGAGGAAATTAATTTAAAAGTGAGAGGATTTATTTTGGTTTATGATTTCGCAGGTTTCAGTGCACAGCCATCTGGCTTACAAAATGTTGGCGTGATAGCATGGTGGAACAAAGCTACCTCAAGATAGACAAAGAGGAAAGAGATGGTTGGAGAAAGCGGCTGATATGAAATTTTCTTCAAAACTACATCCTCAGTGACCTACTTCCTCTAATTATGTCTCACGTCCTAAATGTTCCTATCACTTCCCATGAATGGGATAATCTATAAATGGTGCTGGATTCCCTAGTGAGTGATCACTGTTTCTTTGGGGACCAGGCCTTCAGCACATGAGCTTTGGGTGACAATTTCAAATCCAAACCACAATTGTCAAACCAAGCTCCTCCTTTCAAATACGAAACGATTGTCTCAAGGTTGATTCTAATGCTTAAATCATTTACAAATTTCTCTTCAATGTATTATTCTGCTTGCCCCAGGTTAAAATACACAAACAAGTATGAGACGAGTGGTGGACATTAAGGAGACTCAGTCTTGTAGTAATGAGGAGAGCCTGCTTTTGGTCCTGGCCACACAGCATAGGGCCCCTTGTTCTATCCCACCTGGCTAGCTTACACCCAAAATAACCACATGGAAATTGTATTAATTAAATTACTGCCTGGCTCATTATATCTAGCCTCTTCTTGGCCAACTCTCACCCTTGATCTAACCCATTTCTATTAATCTGTGTTCACCGCAAGGTTGTGGCTTACCAGGAAAGCTTCTACCCAGCATCAGTCTTGGGCAGGAGAACCATGGCATCTGCCACATTGCCCATCTTCCTCCCAGCATTCCGTTCTTTCTACTCCACCTACCTGATTTCTGCCCTATCAAAAGGCCAAGGCAGTTTTCTTTATTCACCAATGAAACCAACACAAATACAGAAGAACCTCCCACACCATTGTCTATTTCAGCATCCACTGAGTGTCTTCTTGCAGTGGGAAGCTTGCTAAAGTATCTCAAGTAACTGGGCACTCATAAACCCTATTGCCTAACACCAGGGATGAAACAACAAAAGTTCTAAAGGTTAGGTGCTTTACCCATGATCAGAGAGAGATGGGAGGGGGCAGAAAAAGTTCTGTGGGATCTACAAATGTTTCTCTGTCTATCTTGACATGCTTTATTGGAGTTAAAATCACTAGGAGATGTGCTCTTCTTGAATCAGCATCCTTCAGGGAGTGGCAAATGGGAATACATAGTCTGACTGCTTTGGATTGTTTCTCAATATCAGAATTCTCTTCCTTCTTGTGATAGTTAACATTCATTGTCAATTTGACAAGCTCTATAATCATCTAGTTTATAAGTTTCTGAGCACGGGAAGTTGAAATGGGAAGACCACCATAGTTGTTGGCATCATGCCATAGAATATGATCCTAGACTGAAGAAGAAATGAGCTGAGCATCTGCATTCCTGTCTCTATGTTTCCAGACAGTGGGCAAAGTTTTCCAATGGCCTTTACTCTTTGCTCTATTACTTCCCTGCCATGATGGACTATACGCTCACATTGGAGCCCTTCCTCTCAAAACTTCTACTTGTCAAGCATTTCATCCATTGTGGCTGAGAAGATTCCACTCTCCAGTCCCCACGACAGTCTCCTTCCACTCTCTCCATGGTGAGACTTAGCTCACAAATTAAGCCTCGGCACATTTAGTGGTCCTTCCATAAATTGTCAATGCTGAGTTAGTTACCAGTCTTCTCCCTTGGTCCTCCTAGGACCTCATGTTCCTTTTTATCGTCACGTCTACATCATTGCATCTCAGGTTATAATATGGGATATTAGTTAAGTTCTCCGAGGACAAGGAACATGTATGAAATTCTCAAAAAGATTTTAAGTACAAATATTTTTTAAATAAAAGAATTTTTGTGGAGGGGACAAACGTCTTCAGAATCCACTCAATGTCCTCTGTCTATTAAAACCAGCTGTACACTGAAATCTGTGCCAGCCTTGGAAACCTAAATTGAAGGGGCATTCCTTATCCCCAGGGAGCTTATCTAACAACCCATCTTATCACATGAGGTGCAGCTCTATTGGAGAAAACTGATTTCCCCTTTGCCAGTGGGCGTCAATTATAGACAGCTTGTTGATTAGGTTGGGACCCAGTACCCACTTCTCCCCCTCAGTGCTAACCCCCTTCTTACTTGAACCTCTTCAGTTCCTTTGTGTGATACTACAATATCTGTGAATTCATATGTGTATTAGTACTATTATATCTGGAAGACACTGTTTCCTTGGAGTCATCGGCTACCTCTGACTCATACAGTCTTTCTGTTTCCTCTTCTGCACTGCTGCCTGAGCCCTACCTGAGGGGAAGGTTTGGTAAAAAAAAATCCTATTCAGGACTGAGTGCTCTAAAGTTTCTCGCAACTGCCCAGTTGTGGGTCTCTTTGTGAATTCATCTGCAGCAAGAAGAAGCTTCTCCAGTGTGGGTTGAAGGAGGCACTGATCTATGGGTATAACAATATGTCACTAAAAGTCATTTTATTCATTTTGTTACTATGATCATTTAGCAGAATAAGAGTAGCAGGTTTTAGCCTAGGCCCATGACCTCTGTAGGTTCAGGTTCTTAGCCACTTTAGCAGTTTCAGTCAGGTATGGGTTCCATCTCATGGATGGGCCTTCGATCCAGTATGAGGGTGGTTGGTTACTTTTCTTTCTTTAACAAGGCAGCCACCCTTTCTTCAAAAAATGCCTAATAGTATCACCTGTAAGAATTCCTGCCACTTGGTCTTATGTAGCATATGTTATTTATTTTATTGCATCCTATAATTTCTCACGGGAAGACCAGTGACCACTGAAATTAAATAATTAAATATGTTACAATTACTTTGATAATGGTCTCCTTTTGACAATTTATAGGTAAGACAAGGAGTTGGCTATATTTTTCCCACTTCCCTATCTTCAGTACATGCCATGTTACCATTGACGCTCAAAAATTTGTGTTAGACCAAGAAAAGGAATCAGTGAATGAATGGATAATGATTCCCTGGCTTCTGCTTTGTGGATTCAGTAGGTACCGTGCAGTGCAAGATACCTCACGTTCATCATTCTAAGCTCTGCCATCCTGTCCCCTGTTCTCCCTCCCTGCAGCTGCTTTCCCAAAGACTCTCTGAATCACTCCGTTTTTTGAATCACAGGAGCTGGCTGTTGGGAACACCCACAGATGCACTCTACAAGCACATGGCTTTACTCTGAGTAATCACATTGATTTGGAATTAACAGCATTCAGATACCTCATTGAAGATGCCATCTGGTATATTATTGCTCTTCTGAGGTATATCATATTCTGAGAAAAATCTGTCAGAATGTAGAAATAACTCGGCAGAATGGCTATTGCTGCATCCAGATGTGTGGGCTAGGCACAGAGTTGAGGGCTTTAGGTTTCACTTCCCCCCCATGAGATGTGGAGGATGCAGTGCTGGTCCCCTGTTTTCAAGAGTAAGGGCCAGAGAACGTTCAGCAGCATTCAGAAAGTGGTCCTGCATGCCACTAGGAATCCAAAAGCACCTCGCTGAAAACTACCACTCTTCAAATTTGTCTCTGGACATAAAAGGGATGAACTTAGCTAACACCAAGTTTTGCCCCTTTCTTAACTACTTAGCAGTCATGGAGCCAGGCATTCCAAGACAAGCTTCTTGAGCTCTCAGAAGGCCATGGTGGAACTTTAAATCTGATGTATACCTGGAATGTAGTAGAGACTCAAAATATTTACCGAAATATTTAATATTTAATATTATAGCATGACTTAAGTCATGCTATAATCTTAGGTCTGGCCATGATAGAAAGTAATGGTGTTATGCCCAAATCCGCAATCCCCATAAGCCAACAAGGTAACCAAGAGTCCCATATGTAAAAGCAAAGAGCCTTTATTGTAATCAAGTTTGCAAACTCGGTCTCTCTGCATGTCCAACGTATTGGAATAACTGGAGAGCCCCGAGCTCAATTAGAATAGGGTTTTATAGTAGTAAATGTCGGGGTGAGGGGTTTCTGAGGTTTTAAGACCCCTGATTGGCTGACATTTGTCTAGGGTTTCCTGGTGACTGTTCGCTGGCAGGTGTTTCTTCTATCTACAGTGCTTGGAATACCAGAAATTTCCTTTGAAAGTTCTGTTCTTGGGTGGGGGTCCGATGGTCTCAGCTTGTGGTTCCTCCTGCAGCCCAGCATCATCTCAGGATAAACAATTGAGACTCCAACCTCCAGTGAAATTCACTGAAGGCCAGAGACCCAGGTGATAATGGTTGGAGGAAGTAAAAAACTTCCTTTGGGTGACCTGCCCAGACTTAGATTATCATGGCTGGCCCTTACAAATGGCATTGATTCATTTAACCATATCTTAATTCTAGGAAACTATATCTTAATTCTAGGAAACATAGACCATTGTAAACATCATTGCTGATGGTATGCTAGCACACTAGCTCTGAGGGGACTATGGGAAATATTTTCCTTTTCCTGTAATGTAAATGTTTCCACTACAGCCTGCTTTGAGCCACCAAACGCTCAGCAGCTAGCTCCCCAAATGTCTGCATATGTCATAATGGGATCTTGTAAGCCAGTTTAAGCCAGCTTTAGCAACACACAATAAGAACACGTTCATATCCTGTCCCTTCCCCTGCTGGGCTAATGCCAAGCTTTGACTTTACCCAAAGAAAGCCAAACCACAAGGCTCACAGTAGATGTCTGCCCCCTAAGCCATTTAGGAGGAACACCTGGAGACATCCCAGGTGTTGCCTGCTTTCACAACTGTCTTTCAGCCCTGCAGCAGAGACTCCCTCTGTGGGCAGAGGACTATTGTCATACCAGGGAAAGTCAGTATTATTCAGCAGGCCCTTTAGAATTGAGACTAGCATTTGGAAAGGATTATCCCAGGCAAAGTCATCAACTGCTGTGTACTCATTGAACTTAAAACAATACAAGATTGATTACTTTTGTAGTTTATGCAAATTACAAATAGCATTGGTATTAAATCCTCAGTACTTGACTTCACTTCCAAGTGTTTCCGCAGCTACTGTTTTCGAGTAAAGGAAGTAGAGTTTTAAAAAATAAAGATGTATGTATGTGTGCATATGATTTGTATGTCTGTCTATATGGATGTTCTCTCCAAAAAAGGGCAAAAATAATATCTAGGGTACACTAATAAAAACTTCTTTCTGTACATGATTTTTAAAAAGACAAAACACTTGATAAAAAGACCTCAGCTGTGCTGATCTTTCCCCTCCCATGTGGTACCTAAGTAGAATGCCAGGGTCCTGCTGCAGTGCTTTCTTTTCCAACTGAATGGCTTTACATTTTCCCTGTGCTGCACTGAAATGAGTCCTCACTCAGGGCCCAGCCTCATGAATTTGTCACCCCTGCACAAGCTTTAGAGAATACCACAGGAGTTCTCACTAATTTACCTAAACTGCTTTCCGGACAAAGACACGCATTAAGGGTATTAAACTGTATGACCTAAGATACAGAAAGGAGTCTTAAGACAAACCATTTTTTTTAAAGCAGTCTGGGGATTGAGTTTCTTTCATATTTCACACCAAATTACAAAGTATCATGATGGTGGAGCAGTACACAAATTGTCACATTTCAGACAGATATTATTGTTTTCACTTTACAGATGAAACATTCCCACGCATCTAGAAGTAGATGAGGCAGGATTTGAACAATCTCCCCCCGCCATGGCAAATATCCTTGCTTTGTCTGCAGCATCACTCTGCCTTCTGAATATACTCCTGAAGCTCTGTCCACAAGTTCCCTTTATTTCTACTGAGCACTTACAATCAAAGCAAAGTCACCTTCTGTCTCCACCTTGTCTCTAACTTGAATTTGAGATGATGTCATGGGATAGTCAAATTAAATCAGTACAGATTTATCAAAGTCTTACTTCATTGGAGATGCTATGTGAGGTGTAGAGTAACTGCAGAGTCCTTCCAACAGGAAGTTAATTACTTCACACACAGAGAGAAAGACAAATACATGGAGAATTGAGAACCTAATTACAGTCAGCCCCAGACCTGAGCTCCTCTTTCCAGGGCTCCGGGATGATGTATTTCTGTCAAGCCCACACTGACTCTCTTCTCCCAAGCTCATTCCATCCATTGTTCAAGTCCCCCCCTGAGTCTACCACTGCCCTCCCTCTGAGAACCATTCATACCTCCCCACTGAAACCACCACAACCATTGCCCCTGTCCAAACTCTGTGTTCCATTATCTGTAGCCTAGAAGATTTCAATGACTTTTAACTTTTTTAATCCTTTATTTTATTTTAATCCTGTATTTTATTTCAGATGTACAGGTGTTTTTCCCAGTGTTTGTCTTTGTACCCGCTGTGTGACAATGGTCCTGTATTGTTTTAATAAAATGCTAATTGGCCAGTAGTCAGGCAGGAAGTAGAGGCAGGGCAACCAGACAGGAAGCAGAGGTGGGATGATGAGAACAGGAGGATTCTGGGAAGAGGAAAGGGTCAGTTTGCAGGCATCACCCAGACACAGAGGAAGCAAGATGAGAATGTCTCACTGATAAAAGGTACCAACCCATGTGGCTAACACAGACAAGAATAATGGGTTAATATAAGATGTAAGAATTAGTGAATAAGAAAGCGTGAACTATTAGGCCAACCAGTTTATAATTAATGTAGACTTCTGTGTGTTTCTTTGAGAATAAATGGCTGCGGGACTGGGTGGACAGAAAACCTCAGTCAATAAGTAGCAAGTCTCCTCCTGGTGCCTTCATAGGCCAGAAGAAGATGTTGGATCTCTGGGACTGGAATTATAGACACTTACACTTGTGACCCCTCCATTGAGAGTTGGGAACCAAACCCTGGTCTTATGGAAGAATAATTAATACTCTGTGACCACTCTAGCAGTATGACATCTCTCTAGTCTCAATTGAAGCAACTTTGAAACAGAATTTCCTCTGTAGAGAACCCTGCACGAGTAAGATAAATTTGGTTTTATATTATCATAATACTTTACTACTCCAAATGTTTCACAGATTTAAGAAACTAAGAAAACAAAGTATTCTCCAAATGAACCTTGCTTGCAACCGTAACAACCAACCAGATGAGGGAAGACTATCTTTGGTTTAGACTTAAGGGCCCTCTGTCCCTTGTATTTCTTTTCTCATGCCTCCCACCCAGTTCCCCTCTGAGGCCCTCTGTGAAACTATTGGCCTATGCAGAGCTCTTTAAAAGCTCTGGCCTGAGGAATAAATCCAGCTCATTAAGCCTAATATTCAAGGCTCTTCTGTTTGGCAGACTCGGGAGCCACCCCCTAGGGTTACTGCAACATTCAAGGTTCTTAGAACATTCCCCATACATGAGAAGCATCCAGTAAGCATAGTTTGTTATAGCAGTTGTTCTTTCCAATCTTCCAACCATTTATAGACCTCAAGCTTCAATTATGTTATGTGAGCGCCTATGCCTATGTTTTCAGTCCCTAATCAGCTCTCCCTAGTCATTCCCTTAAGCTATTTTCTCAGCCTGAAAGTTTTTCATAACCAATATCTGTATACACAGCCCCATCCCTCTGCTGAGACCCGCTGCCATTTGGATGATCATCCCAGCAGCAACCATCTCTCCCAGCTCTAAACGTTTATAGACTTGCATCAGGCCGCTCCTAGGGCCTGGTCATATCATTCTTCCTGTCACTCTGTTTCATCCCTCCCAACATAACGTGCATGCTTAGCCTAGATCATTTCTCCCCAACTCCTTGTTCCTACCTGCCATGGCAAGTCCTCTGTAAATACTGAATAAATATATACAACCCGCTCGATCCCTTCACCTTGCCATGCAGGGCCACATCTTGGGCCTTGACACTACTGAGTTAAGCAAAAACATCAGTGACTGTGAAACATCCCCCCAAATATTACTTGAAAGCAAAAGTGCCGTGGTAGAATAGCAATGCAACCCAAAATATTTCCGGTTGAATCACTCTGCATGTCAGCCTTGGTTTCTTTCAAGGACGCTCCAACCAGAACTTGTATTTGGTATTTGTGTCACCATACCCCAGATGGTGTCTCGCAACTCCCCTGAAGACTGAATCTCAGAGAGGAGATGCCTTTGTGTCTGGACTTGCTTCCATGACCCTTGTCCCTATTCAGCCCAGCCCTGGTTCACCTGGCACCTCACTGCAGCAGTGTCTTCCTTGATAGAGTTCTTCCTGCAAACCACATGAGAGGTATACGGGATACTGTAAACCACAGATGTGATCTCGTTCTTTATTTTATCCTTTCTTTAACAGCTTCAGTGGTTCTGCATCATAAGTGCCACATTTCTCCCTGTGTGAACGGCGGGATATCATCAGAAGCATCTGGAACACGTGCTAAAATGTATTCTCCTGAGCTCAGTCCTGAACCTAATGAGGCCCGATATGCGCTGCTGCTTTTCTGTAGCTTCAGAGGTGATTTCTGTGATTGTACAAGCACAGGCAACCCATGCTTAAGTAAAGCACGTTGTTTCTTCCAGTATTACAATGTGAGACAGTTTGTTGCTCAGCGTCATCTCCTCACAGCCATGCTTTCTGCTTCCCCGTCATTTTGTTGTGTTTTCCATTCAGACAGAATGGGTCAGTATCACCGGAAGCAGCTGTGCCCTGTCACTCTGTCCTTGAAAAGCTGTCTCCCATGAACCCTTCTGTCTTCACCGCCTATGTGATGGAAACACTCACACACACGTGCGCACGCGCGCGCGCGCGCACACACACACACACACACACACACACACACACACACGACCCACAAAATTCATCCATTTCCTTGCTGCTCCCTCAGAAGCATTCCTACAGCTACAAAACCTTATGCCCATTTCCTTAGAGTGTTCAGCTGTCTCCATTCATACCTATCTTCCCCACCTCCTAAGCCTGTGTGCTGTGAGTATTGATCTCCCTGCCTATCTCCCATTAGTCACCTGTCACTGAAAGCTGGGACCCTGCACAGATGCAATTAGTATGACATGGTGCTTGTGAGCTGCCGACAAATGTAACCTGGGCTCTCTCTCCCCTTGAGGTTCCTTGCCGAACAACAATGGGCATATAGCTTCACCCCACAGAGCCTCAAATTCTTAATTTAACAATGGCTTCAGTGTCACTGTGGGGTTAAATGTGATCAAACACTTGAAGGCCAAACAGCAGTACCCCCCAAATTGACAAGAACCAAGTACACTTTTACTGTTAGTAACATCATCATTATTTTATGAACTTATTATCTCAAGAGGAAGCAATAATGTCTATCCCAAAGAGATAATAAATCACTGTAAGTTTTGTCTGCTGGTAATGTTACAGACAAAGTCTGTATATTTGATAAGAAAAAATTAATAGGGTAGCATGAGGTCTGCACCCCTTACTTTTTATAATATTATTGTCCTGGCTTTGGAAGCTCATGATGCAGAACTGAATCCTGAGTCAGAATTTATATGATTTCTGATTGTTTCCCCATGGAGCAAGCTGAACCATGCCACAGTGGAGACATAACCATGAAATAAGCTGCTGAGAATTGTCCTCACAGAAAACAAAACAGACTGGAAGGGACAAAATGCATGGGCATGATGGCTAATGAAAGGGAAAGAGGATAAGGGCAATAGTACCTGTGTAAGGATGCTAACATTCTCTTGTATCCTTCAAAGTACTTTGTTCAGTCAAAAGACATTTATTAAACACAGCTTAGGCAATCACTATACTAGGAATAGGACAAAACAAAATCCCTGCACTAGATGGCTAATGATTAGACAAAGTTCCTCCGCTTGCAGAATTTACCATTTTATAGGAAGAGACAATAGAATAATTAAGAATATTAAGTCATCCCGTATAATTTGTACCTTGCTTGGTACATACACATCACAGGAAGAAGGTGTTACATGTAGTACTTCAAGGGACCACTACCTTGCAGTGGTTATGCATTGGAAGACTCTGCCTCCCTCTACACTGGCATGAGCGTGCCTGCTCTTCAGATTCAGGCCATAATTGCAATAAGGACCAGAGAGATGAATTTTTTTCCACCTTGGCCTGATTGAGCCCATCAGGGAGCTTAAATTCTACTTCATAATTGGTTGTACATTCAGTCTACTTCTGAGGTGACTAAAGTAGTAATTAGCATATATTAAAGGCACCAGATTGGGGTGTTATGGTCATTCTGACCTACACATCAAGTTCATGGTAGCCTAGGCCACACAAAAGCATGTGTGTGTGTTTGTGTGTGTGTGTGCGTGTGTTTAAATATATACATATATGTGTATACATATATGCATACATATATGTGCACATACATGCATACACACACACACTTCCTTGTGACTTTTCCAAGAATCCTAGTGTTAATCATCCTTCCCTTCCCACTCTGATTTACTCCCTCCTCTGATTTACCTTTCTGTCCTCCTTCAAACTTAAATCTCCCCTTCTTTGCTCTCCATTTTTCTACACATACACACTTTTAAGAGTTTAATTTGAGGGGGCTGGAGAGATGGCTCAGAGGTTAAGAGCATTGCCTGCTCTTCCAAAGGTCCTGAGTTCAATTCCCAGCAACTACATGGTGGCTCACAACCATCTATAATGGGGTCTGGTGCCTTCTTCTGGCCTGCAGGCATGCACACAGACAGAATACTGTATACATAATAAATAAATATTTTTTTTTAAAAAAAAAGAGTTTAATTTGAGTTACTTACATCAAGGTGGACTGGGAGAATGTTCCTCCCAGAATCCAGCAATTACCAACCACAAAGCCTAGTTCCTGAGAGGTGAGATACTCCCCCTTGAAGCTGTTGATCCACCGGGTCCTTGAGACTCACAAAATCATACAGGATATTGCTATTGCTTTTGTGCCCACTATAACTTAATGTTAGGACCCTATTGCTGAAGACAGTACACACTTTGAACCCAAGACGTCCACAAATCAAGCTGATACTGACATGGAAGATTTCTCCCTGCTTTCTAGCTTTCATAGTGTTCAAAGGTGGTCTGCAGACTGGGGAGACAGGCTGACAACAGTCCTACTCAGATATGAAGCCTGGAAGCTACAGTAATGACCAAGCAGGCAAGATATGCTTAGTAGGGTAGTAGTACCATAAAGGTCATGTGTGCACAAACAAAGTTTGATTGGATTTAAGGTCTGCTTTATAAGACGGAACTCAGGACAGTTTCTATAAACCTGGTCAAGGACATGCAGTTAAGGAGGCCAAAAGACCTAAGAGAGAGCCTACTACTATTCGTTTGCTAACTGTACATAGAATCAAGGCAACTTCTAAATACTTCTCCTTATACCCATAGATTAGTGCACATCTCAACACTCATTTGATAAGATTCTTTTTGCAAGAGATAAAGGTTAATATGGAGAACTATAACTGGTCAAAGTACAGAGAATAAATAGCTATAGAGTTCTTGTTACTAAATCTATATCATACTATCCCAAAGACTCATAAAACAATGAAAGTAGGGGTAGAAATATTTAAAGGGCCACAGGACAATTGTGAAAAATCATCCTTTGTAATGATAGGGCTCAGGCATCCATGAACACACAACAGCTGTGGATATCCTGAACAAGCCTTGCACAACAGCAAACCTAATTGAATGGCGAAAGATCCCATGACACTCTATTTGGAGCTAATGAGCTATAAGCAACTGATAACTCCTGGGAAAGGAAGAGCCAGTTTTCTACAGGAGTGAGACTACCTGTAGGTTTCCCAGGCTCCATTGGACAGCTCTTTATGTGCTCACAAGAGCAGCAGAAACTAGACTCAGTAGGTTGTAAGGAAACAAGTAAATAATAACATGAAGAAGACATGAAGTTGGGTAGGAAGAAGGGAAAATGGGGGATAAAAATGGTACTGTGTGTACATATATGACATTCTCAAGTAATAAAAACAAGAATACACGGGGGCTGGAAAAGTGGCTCAGTGGTTAAGAGCACTGGCTGCTCTTCCAGAGGTCCTGAGTTCAATTCCCAGCACCCACATGGTGGCTACAACCATCTATAACAGGATCTAATGCCCTCTCTGGCATGCATAATGCACATACATAAAACATAAATAAATTTAAAAAAAAAGAATACAAAAATAAACAAGAAAAAAATCACACTACCTTTATTTGTTGTTAAATAAAATAATATTTCATGTGTCAAAACGCATAATTTACATCAAGTCATAACAAGCCTAATCCACTGGAGTATTCCTTTCTCTGTATGTTAAGCATTCCCTTATTGCAGTATCCTATGCATATAGCAATATAGTATAAGCTTCTGCACCTCTCAAGTGTATTGAAGTGCATTTGAAAGGATACCCCCACATACACACAAAAATATCTAGAGAATGATCAGTGACACAGTTCCGAGTACAGAACCTGCTCTCTGCCTCAATCTTCCACATTCAAGTGGAACAGATTTCTATTACTTCCAGGAACTTGGGTGGGTCTTGCTTGGGGTTAGTATATCTAAGAGGCTCACGAAGTCTTTCACTGGAAAAGGAGACGGTGCTACAATGATAAATGCAAATTTAAGTCTGAGAGACAGAAAACAATTTAAAAGGTTTGAAATGGCAATTTTCATGTTTCAAAAGTCTTAGAGTTGCTGTCATATCCAGGGCCTTCTTTGATGAGTGCTACAAGTAGGCCGTCACAAAACTGCTGAGATGGAGACATCTAAATGGTGCAGCCCATCTATCAATCCCTGGCAGAGCAGAGAAGGCTCCCCAGCCAAGGCTCCCTCTCCAGAGTGCTGCAGGAGGCCTGGTGGAGGTGCACACCTCTTCTTGGTCATCATTCTAGTATCTGCTGTTCCATGGCAAGGAGACCATTTGATTTTTCTTCCCTTCCACTTCTGAGAGATTAGTCGTGAGATTATATCTTAGTAGCGGATTCTCACCTCATCTAAAGTGGCTTCTTGTACTGCATGGAATATCATGTCTACCTTCGAATGTGTAAGGCACTCAGAGTAGGAGTTCCTGGTGGTCTTCAAATTTAGCTCCTTCTGCTGTCATATACATGAAATACAAATAAGGATTCACTCTGGTCATGTCTGTTAAACTTCTATACTATTCTAAAGGCTATCAGTAGATACCATAAGATTACACACATTAAGATAAGCTTTTTAGAGCAAATACTTGGTCTCAATGAGTTTAAAATAATTTCTAAAGCAGTCTTATATTGTCCATCTGCCTCACACATGTGCATTTGATTGACACATATTTACTAGTGGAGTGGCCAATTGTTGTTTCTTATACAGCAGCTATGATATTGAAAGTTCCTGCTATACCAGGCAGTGTTCTAGACAATGTCACTGCTAGAGCACATGAAAAACAGTTCATACCCTAATGAGACCCTAAACCAAATTATTGATGTGAAGCTAAAAGTTAGAGTATTTCTTTTTCAAAACAGAGAAGCCTTTCAGAGAACGGCTAAGAAATGTATATATTTTTGTCAGCAGTCACTATGGATTCCCAGATTTTATCTAGTCCATGTCAGTATGTGCAGGTGGCATAGCTCGTCAGGTGAAGACAATGACATTCAGAGAGAACAGGGTGTGTATCTAAGCTCCTCAGCCAGAGATAGTTGTGGAGCCGGAGTGCCGTATAGATGTCAGAGTACGGATAATAGAATCAGTTTACAGACATCTGGGAATCATTGTCTTCTTTGAAGGACAAAAATGGTGTCAGTGGCTTTTTAAAAAGCATACATTATACTGATGGGCTTGAGGTCCTGAGTAAGGCTTCAGCAGTGTGGGGGGAAAAAGCAAATGGATGATAATGTTATTGAAATTGTAAACAAGTCATTGAGTACAAAAAGATAACATTACCCAAGACTAAAGAAGCTAAGTAAAAACCTCATAGTCCAGAATTAGATTTTAGATATATCTTATTGCATCCAGAAGTTATATTTCATTTCTGTTCTTCAGAAGATGGAGAAATGTCTGGGAAGTGCTCGGCTTTCCTGTCCAGCATGCTGCTATCCATTTAATCAATGGCCAGATACTTCTTTAAAAAGTTTGAAAAGGTAATTTGTCAAAGAGATGCCGACTGAATTCCTGTCAATTATTAAGTAACTTAGTTAGTGTTCATAAAATACTTTGAGTAATGTAGAGAGGAACTGTGCAACATAATGGAATATCCTTAAATTACATCTTCACCTCAGAATTCTATTAAAATTATACTGTAAGGTTCTTATTGAGTAACCCAAGTAGTTTATCTGATATACAGCAATAACAACAACAGAAGATCTGTCTGCTCCGCTGTGGGGTAATCACTGTTCCAATAAAAGATCCAAGAGTTCTCTAGGCTTTGCCTCAGACCCAGGAACAGAGCATCAATAGTAAGAAATCCTTGTGTTGTTACTTTAGCCAAAAGAAAAATCTAGTTATTACTTGTGGCTTGATTTGGTTTCTCCTTGGATTTCTTCTTCATTCCTGAGCAGAAGGGTCCATTGTACTTTATGTTAGCAGTATTTCTTGTTTATTCTCATAACTCCGCTTAATGAAAAATAAAACTTAGCCAGGCTTCTCGGTGTCTTGTGGCTTTTTGCTGAGAATGAATGGATTGGAGACACAAATCCATTGCTGTGGTGTAGGAAGCCATCAATATATTTTACAGCCGGGAGGCATAACAGAAAAGAAACAGTAAGAGACACAAACTCAGTCCTGGGTTTGAACCTCATGACTTCTTGCAAGAAAACTCGGGGAAATTCTAAAACTGCATTGGAATATTTGCTTCCTCTGCTAGAAAGCGAGTGATCCTAATAAAATCATTGAAGGACTTAAATAAGAGCAGGTATACAAAACAACACAACACAGCATCGGGTAAATGATATGAGTTCTTCCAGAGTCTATATTAACCCTCGATTTTTAATGAGGACCACACATCTATGCATTACATATACTATATGCATGTGTATATCCATGGAGACATGTGTATGGGTATGTTTGCAGATTTCTACTTCAGCCAGAACTCATAATGTCTCTTTTCTTTCAAATGCATTGCTCTTTCCTTCTGCTTATAACAATTGGGCATGCATAATATTCTGCCCTAAGTCACGGAAATCAAAACTGTGGTGACTTCCTGAGTTGAGTAGAGTTTTCCACAGAATTAAACCACCATTTAAGTTCTTGATGGATGAAGGAAACCAAGCTTTCTCAAGCAGACTTGGCTGGACCAAACTCAAATTTAGCTTGAAATACAAGAATTTGTCCCAGTACCCTGCACTTCTGCAGAGATGGTAAATGCATGTAATTTTCTTTATATGGCTTCTTCATAGATGCCTTGGAGAGGAAACTCCTTTGATTCTCTCCCCTTAGGAAAAGAATTCAGAAAGTTGAGACATTATTCTTCATTGCCTGCATTTCAGATCACCATGTCACATTGTATGAGAACATTTGTCAGACTCTGTAATACCCACCCATTCTCATATTTACCCTTTCTCCATTTCTCCCATAGATACTGTGTCTTTAAACATGTTTGAGCTGTTATGATGCGCCAAGACCTTTGAAGCATGTGACTAAATAAGTCATTCATTTCTTAAAGGTTAATCACCCAAAGTCAGTTTCCAGGTGGTTAAATGTTAATGATGTTAAAAACATGAAAATAATGTATAGATTGTAAAAGACTATGTTTGATGGTATCTGTGCTAAACTGTCATTAGGGGGTGATAGAATTCTGACTTTCTGTATTGTTGCCTCATAAATGTACTGGAAGTGAGAGGAAGCTGGATTACTTCCTTAAATAACTCACTGGATTCCATGTGCTGCACTAACTTCATGGGGGTATTGTTTTCCCAAAAACTTAAAATAGTTTTGTACCTATTCTATGCCAGATAAGTATAGAATCTTTAATCCTGAGGGTCCATGACAAAGACAAAATACAATAATCAAAGGAAAAAGCTTAGCAAATTGTAAAGCAATAAAGACTATTGAATAAAGCAGTTGTCTTTTCTTATGCAGTTGTAATCATATTATAGTTCCTATTAAACATCATTTTGATATTTTCTGCCTAATTGGATATGTTAAGTGATTTTTATGTTGCTATGTAGTTGTCATAATTACAGTGTACAACAATTTATTTTTGTAATGACACTGTCACCATTTATTTAAGTTGTCCTATATTTAAGAGTCTTCCAAACCCATGCCTTGAAGAGGTCTCCAAATTAACATCTCCACTTGCTGCTTTAAGGATTACCAAACCTAGGAAAGATAAAGCATTACATATATTGACATGTTGATTTCTAAAAGACAGTTATGAAAAATGCTGCTATCAGTAATAAAAATTGACCCTTTCAATGCAGCTTTCTTGATACCATTTTTCATTGAAAATGACAGCTCACGATTGTTCCATTTAGAACTCCATGTTACCCCATTAAGGCTGGTAAATAATCCCTGGGTACGCTTGGCCTATTTGTTGTGCTTAGTACTTGTCTTTTCTTACTGTATCATTACAAAGGTCTTTCTTAGTTATTTCAAATACTCCTTAATGGAGGTGGCATTAATCCTATTTTACCAATTATTCTGCTCACAATTTCACTTTCAAAATAATGGATCAAAGTTCTTTCACTTCTTAGGTATTAAAGACATGTTTGTTGCACTCGTGCCTTTGACCATGGGCAAAGTATCACAGCTGACTCTTGCTTCTAAGGAATCTGTAATATCATTTCTAGTCTTCATCCCAACCCAGTCTGTTCTGTTGAGTTGATTCTCTTCCCTACTTCAGTCCTCTTACATGTAACAAGAACCCCATCAGATCAAACCATCGCTGATAACCCTCTGCTGAGGTTGACTGTTGCTCTGGGCATCAGAAATGGTTCTAATGTTCATACCCCAAATGTCAGTGGGAACTGTGACTCCCCTTACCTTAAGTACATGTGGAATTTTATGCCCACCCATTACTTACTGTTCACTGTTACCGATTCTTAAAATATGTCAACTTTCTTTCATTTTTGTTTCTCAACTTCCATGGCAAAATTTAGCACTATGAAATATGTGACGTGATCCCATCATTGTGCAGAGTTTCTTTCTGACTTAGGAGTGAGAGGCACATTGTTTTTCTCTTTAGGAAAGAAAGACATTGAGCTGCCAGCTGTCCTTCTAAAAAAGATGTGGCGGCAGTAGCAGGCAGACACTGCAGTTGTTCCCTAGCCGTAATGGGAACAAAATACTTTACTTTTAACAACAACAACAACAAGGAATGTCTCGGCTATATGTGGCTTCTGGGAAGTGACCACAGACACCACACTGTCCCTAACAATGGCGAGTAATGAGATGTATTAACTTTGCAGTGGGTGAACTATGATGAGATGCCATATTCAGCCACTGTCAAGGTCACTTTATTTATTGATTCTTTTGAAATTGTAGATAACATAACAAGTGTGTATGTAATTTCTATGACAAAATGCATTTTATTCTACTGTCAAATGCTAGTAAGAGTCACTTCAAAGAAATGCCACCGAAGCATGGCAAAGTAAACTTTATTTTCTAGAATTTTCCTTCTTTATGTGGTCAGATTTTCAGCCATTTTATCAAATAACATCACCAATGTGGATTGAAAAAAATGTACTGGAAATGGATTTGATGCCTGCTTGAGTTGCTGTGAATAACAAAAAACAAATGGAACCATTTATTTGCATGGCACATAGCAGAGATAGCTAATTACAGAAAAGAGAAACACACAACGTTCACATATTCAATACAGAGAAAGGAAATCCTAATTACTACTTCCTGACTTACTGTCTTATAAGTATCTCAACCAAATATTCTCTCTCTGTCTCTCTCTCTCTCTGTCTCTCTCTCTCTCTCTCTCTCTATATATATATATATATATGTATATATACATATATATACCCTTCCCTCCTCTCCTTCCCTCTCTTCCTCTTCCTGTCTTTCTTTTTCTCTGTTTCTCCCTCTCTTTTTTCTTCTCTCCCTCTTATCTCCCTCCCTTCTTCCCTCCCCTCCTCAATCACTTTCTGGAAAACCATTGCTAATACAGAATTTGTAGTAGAGGCATAGAGAAGAAATGATAATAGATGTGTGCTTTACAATTTCTAACAAGGTTTAAGCTGCCAAAACTTACAAACAATATTAACACAATGAAGATAATGAGAGGTTCAGAGACAGAGAGGCAACAAAAGAACATGCAGAGTCCTAACACAGAAATCTGAGTTACTCCACAATCATTTATCTATCTGATCTCTTAGACAAACAAAATTACTTACCACAGCCTCTGATTTCTGTTTTCTAAAGAAATCTTCCCAAAGATTGTAACTCTAAACGATCTGTCATATAGCTTATACAAATACGCTGAAAATCTGAAAGCTGGTTTTTCTGATTTTACTTGACTTCTAACCTTGCATACTCTTTCCTCCAGACATCCAGATGAAAGGTTTAAACTAGAAACGGGCATAATTCTTTCATGGTGTTCTTTGTTTTACTAAGAAGAACCTCAGCTCTATCTTCTAGGAAGAGCAACTCCAACCTCATGCTGGGATGAGAGAGAAATGTTGCTCAGCAGAATAAGGAAGCAATCTGAAAATCAATTTGCTTCTCAGGTACACACTCCACAGTGGTCCAGATTCTGAAAAGCACCATGTTTACCTTCCTTTTCAGAGGTACCTGGAGTTGTCTAATTTTGAGTCAGTACTAGGGTTTAAATTGGATTTCCCCTCACCTTTGTGCACTATCAGCTTAGTGGTCCTTCTTTTCTTTTTCTACAGAGTCACAGACATCACATACTCATTCCCAAAATTTTGTTAGTAATATCTCCTCTTTCATTCTCTTCTCTTTGCCTATACTTCTTAAAGAAACTCTATGTAGTCATTATAATAGGGTATAAAAGCAACAGAAAATATATTTATCTTTAATCAGTCATCTTTACCTGAAATCCATCTTTAGCTTTATAATACCAATTCATTAAAACATGCTCACAGAAGCCCACACATATGTACATTCAGACTTGTTTGAAGAAGGCAAAGGAACACTTTCAAAAATAAAATATATTGGCTCATTGGTGGGGCACAAATATGAAATGTCTAAGAATCAAAGAGTATTTTAATATGTAACTGCAGAACCTAGCCCTAAAACTTATTAATTTCCATGATCTTGAACCAGTAGAACACAGTAATAAAAATAAAGCACATTAAAGAGTCACTCATAATGTACTATCTAAAGTCAACCTGTATCTGTTTACATAATATTATGAAAAATGAACAATATCATAAAATACAATGTCAGACTGGTTTTTATAACTTTACTTTGTGATTGTGGTAGGATACTCTATTGGATAGACACACCGTGATTTACTGACTCATTCTCAATTTGTTTGTCTAACATGAGTAAGGCCCACACAAGTCATTGCAACTCACCAAAGGATCTACCCAAGTTATGCTGCAAACTCTGCAGCATTTGAATTCATCCTTTGAAGGCCATGATTATTCAGTAGCATTTGTTTTGCTTATTTTTTATTAGTGATTTAAAAATATTTTAGTTCCAATGCTCATTTTAAAACCATGGCTATCTATTTATGGGTGTGTTTATATTGTTCATTAGAAAGAGACCAAGAGCATCTCTGAAAATCTTACGTTTTGGCTACAGGATGTTCCTGGAAAGGTCCTGAATTGGACGATTGTTTCAAAATTGATAAACTATGGAAAGAGACTATATCCTGTGGTATCTTGGGTAAAATTCCTTCCATAGGCTTATGTACTGATTGTTTGGTCCCCAGTTGGTGGAACAGTGGAACTGTTAGGGAAGGTGGGGCCTTGTTGGAAGACTTGGGTCACCGGGGTGTGCTCTACAGTGTTTCAAAAGTCCATGTCATTCTAGCCAGCGCTCTGTCTCTTGGTCGTTGATGTGAGTTCTCAACTACTGTTCCAGTGCCATGCTTGCCTGCCTCCTGTCATGCTCCCTACCATGACGGTCACAATTCATCTTCTGAACTTGTTTTTTTCTGTTTCCTTAGTCATGGTATCTTAGCAAAGAAATAGAACAATAACTTAAACAGATCCCGAGGGTCTTTGACCTATTCGATGAGCTTTTTTTTTTTTGATGGATTATAATATGACAACATTTGGGAACAGTGATGAAAGGTAGGAGCTGGAGTCTGGTGGGGAAAGAACACAAGGAGCAGAGATTGGAAAGATAAATCTCATTACAGCCCCTTCCTCTCTCTCTGCTTTCCAGCTACCATGATGAAAGCTGATTTTTATTCTACCACATGCTCCATACCATGATGTTCAACATCACCACAGCCCCAAAGCAATAGAGCTAGACAATCTTGGCTGAAACCTACAGTCGAAATGACTAGCTAAGGTGTTCATCTTGAGCATTTGTTGCAGAGACAGAAAGTATGCTGAACACAGGGCTACAATGGAAAGTGTTGTCTGACTTTTGATTTCTCTCATGTTCCTGGGTATGAGTTATACCAAATTCAAAAGAAATGGTTTTAGCAACCTAAGGATACTGTCTCTGATAGCAGCAAGGAGAGGTATTCAGGGTGACAAACAGGGGACTCAAAAACAGAGAGACTTGTATTTAGAATGTATAAGAAACCGACAGTGTTCTTGCTTATATTTGTCACAAATAGCCTTCTTCATCTTTTTTTTTTATTTTCAAATATTATCTAGTAATTTCTCAGTAATAAGTCATCAAATATAACACATTTGCTGATCAGGATTTTGGATTACTATTTCTTTGAAAATGATTCCATCAGGATACATATCACATGGTTGACTTGGCAGTGGCATAAGAAAGCTGCAACGGCTAGCCCCACTTCTCGGGGACTAGTTATGCAAGCGCATCAGAACATTTTAACCGTAAGCAATCAATAGAGAACGATTTGATTAAGACAACACAGCGCTACAGCTGTATTCTCAAATGCCTTTCAGATAGCTCTAACTGTCGTATGCTATAATGGTAATCAGCATTCCTACTCTTTATCCTGGGCTAAGAGGAATAGTAACTGAGAAGAGATCAGGTATGGCTTCATTCCTGGTGCAGAGATACTTTTAACATACAGGAATTCACAAAATACCTTGATCTTTGTTCTATCTTTTTGTATTTAGATACCAAGAGTCACTTGTCCTACTCTGACCTCTAAGGGTTTATCATTTGCATACGATTTCCTCATGAAAATACATATAAGTGTAGTGAAGTCTGGGATATCATGCTTTCCTTCAGGAGTTTCTAGGATTTTGAGTAGGAATCCCGGCTCCTAGAAAACTACACATTGTCTACATCTCTTCACGAGTTGTCTGTTTGCTCTCTTAATGGTAATCTACTTGAAGGCAGAGGTTGTTCTAGAAGACTAAGGATATTTATTGGGTATCTGAAAGGAGATGTGAATAAACGTTACATGTGGGGGCTCTAGCCCTTTCTCCTGTGACAGTGACTGAGATATTTAAGAGCACTGGGGAATGGAGAGACAACATTCAAATGAGGAAGATGGAAATGGACAAGTAGAACAGCTGACTCATGGGTTTGCACTATGGATAAGCAGTTAACATGCAAAGTTGAGGGAAAGGATAATTGAGGAAGCAGAAGGAATGGCAAGGTTGAAATTATAGCTACAAATCCTGGCAACAGACCACATCTGAGTATAATATAAAGTTAGGAGTGTGGCAGAGACAGAAGAACTACATAATCTTAAGCTCAAAGACTGGAGAAAAGGTGAAAAATAATGAATACTCTTGTTATGAAAATAAAAGGAATATCTACTATTAGAAATACTAAATAAGAGGGGATTGCCATTGCATTTGTGCATTTTAGAGCACACTTCAGGGGAAATCTGAATGAGAGAGAGAAAGGTTAACCTAGAGAGAAAAAGAAAGAGAGAGCAATCATGAACCTGCTGCACAGCTACACCTAGATCATGTACTGAAAATCAGTGCTATGTAGACAGACAGACTGCTGACTTACCTAAAAATGCAAAACAAATCAGTAGCCCTCCTGCATACCAAATGATAAAGAAGCTGAGAAAACTATCAGAGAAACGACAATCTTTACAATAGTCACAAGTAACATAAAATATCTTGGGGTAACACTAACCAAAGAAGTGAATGAACAATTTGACAAGAACTTTAACTCTCTGAAGAAAGAAATTGAAGAAGATAATCAGAAAATAGAAAGATCTCCCTTGCTCTTGGATAGGTAGGATCAACGCAATAAAAATGACAGTTACACCAAAGCAATCTATAGATTCAATGCAATCCCCATCAAAATTCCAACACAATTCTTCACAGACCTTGAAAGAACACTACTCAACTTCATATAAAAAAGCAAAAAACCCAGGATAGCAAAAACAATCCTGTACAACAAAGGAACCTCCAGAGGCATCATCATCCCTGACATCAAGCTCTATTACAGAGCTACAGTAATGAAAACAGCTTGGTATTGGCATAAAAACAGAGTTTGACCAATGGGATTGAATTGAAGACCCAGATATTAATCCACACACCTATGAACACCTTATTTTTTAACAAAGAAGCTAAAATTATACAATGTAAAAAGAAAACTTCTTCAAAAATGGTACTGGCATAAGTGGATATCAACATGTAGAAGAATACAAAAAGATCCATATATATCCCTATAAACAAAACTCAAGTTCAAATGGACTGAAGACCTCAATATAAATCTGACTACATTGAACCTGATAAAAGAGAAAGTAGGAAATAACCTTCAATGCATGGGCACAGGACACCACTTCCTAAATATAACCCCAGTAGCACAGATGCTGAGAGCAGCAATAAATAAATGGGATCTCCTGAAACTGAGAAGCTTCTGTAAAGCAAAGGACACAGTCAATAAGACAAAAAGGCATCCTACTGAATAGGAAAAGATTTTTACCAACCCCACATCAGACAGAGGACTGATCTCCCAAATATATAAAGAACTCAAGAAATTAGACATCAAAATTCCAAATAACCCTGTTAAAAATGGGGTACAGAACTAAACAGAGAATTATCAACAGAAGAACCTCAAATGGCTGAAAGACACTTAAGGAAATGTTCAACATCCTTAGTTGTCAGGGAAATGCAAATCAAAACAACTCTGAGATTCCATCTTACATCTGCCAGAGTCGCTAAGATCAAAAACACCAATGATAGCTTATGCTGGAGAGAATGTGGAGTAAGAGGAAGACTCCTCCATTGCTGGTGGAAATGCAAACTTGTGCAACCACTCTGAAAATCAGTATGGCAGTTTCTCAGAAAATTGGGAATCAACCTACCTCAAAACCCAGCAATACCGCTCTTGGGCATATACCCAAAGGATGCTCAAGCATGCTGCAAGGACATTTGTTGAACTATGTTCATAGCAGCACTATTTGTAATAGCCAGAACCTGATAACACTGAGGAATGGATAAAGAAAACGTGGTTCATTTACACAATGGAGTACTACTCAGGGTTAAAAAGTGATGACATCTTAAAATTTCTAGATGGAACTAGAAAAAAAATCCTGAATGAGGTAATCTAGGCTCAGAAACATGAACATGGTATGTACTCACTCATAAGTGGATACTAGCTGTAAAGAAAAGGATGACAAGCCTATAGTCCACCACCCAGAGAATCTAAGTAACAAGGAGAACCCTCAGAGAAACATAGATCCCCCTGAGAAGGGGAAATAGGTAAGATCTCCTGAGAAAGTTGGGAGCATGGTGGTGGTGGAAGAAGGAGGGTGGAAGGGGAAGAGGAGGCTAGAAGAGGAAAGGGAAGGAGAACTTGAATGAACGGGATAGTTGAGAAGGGGGAAGGACAGAGACAGAGAGCAAGGAAAGCGATATCTAGATTGAGGGAGCCATTATGGGGGTACTAAGAGACCTGGCACTAGAAAAATTTCCAGGAATTCACAAGGATGACCCCACTAGGACCCTAAGCAATAGTGGAGAGGGTGCCTGAACTGGCCTTGCCCTGTAGTCAGATTGATGACTCTCTTAAATATCACCATAGAACCTTCCTCCAGAAACTGGTGGAAGCAGAGGCAGAGACCTGCCATGGAGCACTGTGCTGAGCTCCCAAAATCCAGTCTAAGAGTGGGAGGAGTAAGAATATGAGCAAGGAGTTCAAGACCATGATGGGATTACCACAGAAACAGCTTACCTAAGCTAATGGGAGCTCACCAACTCCAGCTGAACAGGGAATGAACCAGCAAAGGCATAAACTATGCCCTCTGAATGTGGGTGACAGTTGTATAGCTTGGGCAGACTGCTGGGCCATGGGACCAGAATTTATCCTTACTGCTTAACTGACTTTTCGGAGAGATACCTTGCCCAACCAAAATATAGTAAGGAGGGCCTTGGTCCTTCTTCAAAGCAATGTGCCCTACCCTCTCTGAGGAGAGGATGGGGACATGGGTGGGGAGGGAGGTGGAGGAAGTGGGAGGACTGGAGGGAGAGGGAACTGGAATTGGTATGTAAAATGAAAGAAGATAGTTTTTAAAAAAATAATAACTTGCACCAGTTGTGGTGGCTCATGTCAGTAGGATTTGCTGAAGGAGGCAGAGGCAGGAGGATTACGAGTTCAAGGCCAGCCTGGGCTACACATTAAAATAATAATAAATAACAATAATAATAATAACAATAACTTGCAATAAGAACAGCAAAATCAGTCTCCACTTAAGGGGTTTTGTGAGATCTTCAGTATAAAGTGAATATGTGCAGGTTGGGAAGATGGATCAGTGAATAAAATGTTTGCCTCACAAGTGTAAGAACTAGAGTCTGGGTCCTCATAAAATTCTGGCATGATAGTGGCAGCTTGTAATCTTACTCATTTAGAAGACAGAAACTGAGTCCTGCGGCAAGCTGTCAAACTAGATGAACTGTAAGAGAGAAACTCCAGATATAGCAAGATACCCTCCCTGAACAATTACAGTGGACAACAATTGAGGATTAACACTCAATATCAACTTTTGTATAAATAATGAAAATGGTAATCAAGACTTGCTGTTCTTTGCTTAATTCTTGGCAAAAAGGAACTGTTATGAGCATTTGCTTGGGAGGATTTCCTGACTTTATGTACTTCTAAGGAAGCATTGGAAAAGAACTTGGGGTCAGTTAACAGTTCATCCAGTTATAGACCTCCTTAGAATCTACAGTGTTCTACCAGAACCTTTTCAAAGAATCCAGACTGAGTCCATGATGAAGACAAACCTTACTGTTTACATTTCTCTGCAGTCCACCATAGTGTGATCTTGGGACTGTTTTTGTTTAGAGTGGAATAATCTATTGTCATCAAAGGGGATAAATCCAGCTACTCACAGAAGCACATGCAGAGAACTACAGACAAACATTAGACGAAGCTTGTGGAAAGATTGAAGGGGAGTTGAGAATACCAACATTTTATTATGTTGATCACTTCTTAAAGAACTCTGTATCAGATTTAAAACCCTTCTCTTCACCATGGGTAAAATTGTGAAGGGACAGAATCAGCAAAGGAATCTTCATCTTTATGCTTCTAAATATACAAAAAGTTCACCAAAAATAAATAAATAAATAAATAAATAAACACACATAGCATGGGGGATAGGACCTCACTGGCTAAGTAAAAGACATGGAAGAAACAATTCACAAAAGAGGAATTGAAAGGACTAACATATACTTGTAAAGGGGCCTGACACAAGTCTCTGTGATAAAAATGGAAAAGGACACAACCACAGAAAAAAAAAGACGAATTTTCACCCATCCAATGAAAACACTAAAAGAAAGGAGAAGAAAAAGAAATAGCATTTGGAGGAGTTTGGCTTGACTTTATTTCCCTGCATTTCTCTAGGGAGTATCCATTAGTATGACAGTTAGGCAATATGTATTAGGAGCCTTTTAGCAGCTCCAATTTGACCCATTAACACTTCTTTAAGATACAAATAAAAAAAGATGTCCTGAGTAACATAAGAAATCCATGCCAAAATACCCACATTTCTTTAAAATCATATTATGATATCCATAAACTTGAGATATTAATGTACAAAGAATTTAAGACATATATGAAGAGTGTTTTAAAACATCGTATTTTTGTTGGTTTTGAATTCAAAATAAATAATTCACAGCAAGAATTTCAGGGAGAAATGCATATAATTTAGAGACGATCAGAATTACTGAGACAATAAAATGGAAAGCAGTGGAGGAAGCGGCTCACCAGATTCACCAGGGAGAAAGACAGCAATAGCAGAAAGCCTGAAGCCCTTGGTCTACCTGAGCTTCCATGGGCTCAGAGGATAAGCTCAGAATCCCCTACCTTGCAACAACCTGAGAGTGTTCGATACTTTTAATAATCCCTAAAAGGTCACAGCCCTCACCTAAGTTATTTTCCTTTACCCTTTTGGAACCAGCCAACAGGTAAAATATGGCACATCTCCAGGCTCCTCCGTATCTCGTCCTTCCCTGTAACTATCCATGAGTCTCTGTAGAGTTCATTCTGAAACTACCTGGTAAATCCAGAGTCATGAACGATTATCTATGCTTTTAAGTTCTGCTTTATTTTCCAGGTTTTATATAGGCAGTCTCCAATGGTATAACAACTAAAGGGAAACTTCATTTGAGACAAAATGTTACATGACAAATCACTTAGAAGCCCAAAAGATTAAGGCTTCTACGGTTTGGCCTTAGTGTTTAGAGTATCTATTTGTCCCATCACAAGTGACTCTAGACCTGATGATCCTTTATGAGCACCAAGGTCATCCTTGAAGTCCCTTCTGGCCCAGAAGCAGGGAAGCAAGATCAGATTGGAGGAGTCCACAGCCTTATCGGATGAAAACAAGTCATGGCCAAAGCAGATTGCATAATAAATTATAGATGGTGGAAGTTGTATATTCTCCAAAGTAAAATTTAGAGGAAAGGAATTCTCTGCATTTAGTCTACCAATTCTTCTCAAGATATGTTACCTCTATGAGACCAGGAGCCTTTGCTCTCTGGTTCACCTTTGTAGTATTCAGCTTCTGGCCTATAGTGAATGGTCAAAAAGGAGGTGTTGAACCAACAAACACATGCAAAAGCTGAGGCTAGAAACCAAAGGAAGCCCTGAGGCTTCTCCAGCCCCAGTCCAATAGTCAACCCATTGTTTCTTTTTTGAAAGCATACCTACAATTCTCCTCTTCTAGCCCCCTTTACTGCCCATCTCACCCATCCTCCATCTCTTTTCTCTGGAGAAATTCAACAGTCTTCTGCCAGCCTCCCCCCTCCCCATGTCTCATCCCATTTGAATGCATTCTCTACCAATCAGCAAGATTGATGATCTTAGAGGCCAATCAGACCACTTCATTCTGCTGCTTAACTTCAAAGTTTTCCAACTGTTTCAACTCCTTATTGTGGTCCTCAATCACCTGCTTTAACTGCCACTTTCTATTTCCTCCCAATTCTCCACTCATGCCACAACCCTTCCTCCCATTCGTCATGAAGCCATCACATTTTTTCTGCTTCCTGTTGGCCCAGTTTCTTCAATATTCAAGCTCTTTCTCTGGGACAGTTTCAATGCTGCTCTGCCGGCACAAAATTCATTTACTTTCTTTTCCTCGGGTTTCCACTTAAGCAGACTGTCTTCAAGGACAACTCCTGCTAGCTAACGGAAGATCTGCTTGCTTTTGTTAAGATGGGTCGGTTTCCTTTGCCTTGTATAGGACTTCCAATAATTTCGAGCTAGATATATGCATATCTTCAAATATTTATTAGATTTATTCATGTGTTTGTGGATAGGGGAATTGTGTGCCATGGCAGACGTGTGAAAGTCAGAGCAATACTTGCCAGAACAGTTTCCCTCTTTACACCATGTAGGTCCAGGGGGATCAAACTAGGTCATCAGCCCAGGCAGTAAGTGCCTTTACTGCCTGAACCATCTTTCTGGCCTTGTGCATATCTTTTCAGCATGCTAATTCCATGTAAATGACCATACTTAAGAACTGGGGACATTGTTGGTGTATTTAGGATTGTATCCTAATATCTAAGAGGAGGCAACTCACATCCATTTGCTAAGTGAAAAAAAGAATAATGAGCTTCTAATTGGAGAAGTGGCTGAATCCATTGGTTGGTAGAATAAGTAAAGGATAGAGCAGCCCAGCATAAAGTTAGAAGACAATGACAAGAGAAAATATTTATAAAAACAATATCCAGTGGCATCAGAGCATCCTGACAAGAGACTCGTAAACCTTAGTGAAGGATCGGGAAGAGGGGACATTATGAGGACCTTGGGCACTTGTAGAAACGAGTGTACACAGAATTTTCATATGCTTTATATAACTCTTTATTTTGAAGCCTTTGTAAATATAATATAAAGAACAGAGGGCAGATGCACAGGATCCACTCAGAATGCATGCACATGTGGAAACATCAGAAGAAACATTGCTAATTCACACAATAAAAAGGTTACTTAAGGCTTACTATCACTTCATTTTTGGTAATTCCCAACAGATTTTGTATCCCTGTGGGCACAGAGTCCTGAGTTTTAAGAGACTACTGGGCTATGGATGATGAGATGGAGATGCTTCAGTACCCAGTGTGAAGATGCTTCGGTACCCAGTGAGAAGAGCAGCTGACACTTCTTTCCTATTGGGTCTGAACAGAACCCATCTACATGTAGCGTAGGACCATCCGTTCAGCGAACACAGATGGCAGAGGACACGCTCCAGGACTGTGTGCTGAACATGTGGGGAAAGCAATTATAAAGGGATTTAAGTCGATGCAGAAATGGAGAGGTTAAGTCTCAGTCCCTTCTGTGGCGTATTAAGTGGTAAAATGAAAAAGCTTTGGAACAGCAAACTAAACTCATCTGGCAAATTGTTTTTGGAAAGAGATGGGCTTGTGCATTTGGACTCTTGTCAGCTGTGTAAACATCCCATTATCTAGGTAGTTACCTCCAAGGTTCTATAAACCCTATGCAGGCTCGCCATACCTACCCACAGACCCAGCACAGCCTGGAAAGCGACGCCCTTCTGGGTGGCCTTGGGCTTTGATACCTACGTGCTGGGGCACTACATCTGAGTGGTTTAATTCATGGTCCCCGTTAACCCATTTGATAACACTTCAGCCAGAAAAGCAGAGAGTCCTGAAAGAATGAAGTGTTGGTTGACATCCCCGAATGAAATGGCAGGATTCAAAAAAGATGGTCTGCTGGCTGAATACTCATTTTGTTTTCTTTTTAGGTCCCCCAATTATGTTAATTTGGAAACTGTATCTATTAATTGCCCAATTAGACATCTGGTAATCACTCTCTACAGAAATACCCCCAAATCATAGTGGCAAGGGCTGGGCTCACTATTTTATTGTGTCGCAAATAAAAATCTAATTTGGTTTTAATAAAAACTAATTCCAGCTAATTTAATACCAATTGATCATGAACGGGGTGCATTTTGTGGTTTATCAAGTATATAAGAAGGGTGTATAATTAACTAGAAATGGTGGTCACAAGGTTATAATTAAATCCTTGGTAACTTTTAACTTTCTGCAAATGTTTTACCACTTAATTAACATCTCAGAAGATAATTTATAATATGATTTATTAAATTCCTATTGCACGGAGAGCTGGGACAGCTAATGAGGCTAGTGATGGAGCCTCCTATTTACAGAGTGTCTCTTCTTTCAAGCTGAGTAAACATCTTGTTGTAGAGTAAATAAGATATACATACATGCTTTCATCAAGAACTAATGATCAATTATGGGCCTGGTGACTGGAAATGTTTAACATTTTGGTTATAGTATTGCATCACATTTCTTTTCATTTTCATTCAATAGAGACTTAGTCAGGCAAGGAAGAGTTGGCTGACTTAATTTGTGTTCACTTCCTTTCCTGAGTTCCAGATGCTACCTCCACTAGGGTGTAAGAGGAAGTGGGTAAGGACCATGCCCATCTCTGGTTTGTTGATTTCTGAGGTCTTTGTGCACCACCAGCATCTAGGAAATGATTAGCTGCCACAGCTATCAGTACAGTTATAGGCCACAGGATCTATGGCATCTTGAGTATAGAAACCATATCATTTTGTATTCAAAATTCCTTCTTCTGAAATGTCTACAATGACTAAGGCAATCTAATTGTTTGAAAATTGGGATTCAATTTTTAAAAGCTATTGCATGTGGTAAAACAGGGAGCAGCTCCTGAATAAATGCTACCACGCTCTGTCCTTGTTTGCATTTAGCACAGTTGTGATTTCTCATTGATTTGTTGCCTGTCTCCCTGTTCAGAACAGAAGGCCTTAGGAAGGCAAGAGGGGACCTCTTTTTGCTCATCATTGCATCTCTGGCATATTGTAGAAAGTTGAACACAATGTGGATCTTCAGTGAATGTTTCCTTAGCTAGTGAATGGATGGATGGAACTCATTTACTGCTGTTATTTATTCAAAGGCACAGCATATTTGGCTTCACAAATCTATATTCTTAAAAATAAGAAATGTTAGACTAGGTAGTCAGCATGCATTCAACTCCTACCAAACTTCCACTAAAAAGAAGAGAAAAGAAAAACAGACCAATTCACATTATGGTTTGTTGCTTATTAAGAGAGTCCAAGATGTTCGGAAGAAAATGTAATGATTTGTTCTCTGTTTCTTCCGCACTAAAGCCTCGGTTGGCTTTCCTTCCACCTTCATCAGAACTCCACTAACTGCACTGAGCAGCTCCCAGGATTCTGGGAAGCCTCTGTACTTACCACATGGACATCAGAGCTCATTGAGGTAACACTTTCTCACAAATTCTTCAATGCTCTCACAAACCAAGCCTAGGACTGCAAGGCCACCTAACCTGCATCTAACACTATCAAGGTCTCGCTGAACAAGAACTTCCCACTCCAAGCTTCTTTGGAGATCTGAGCTAGGCACCATTTCAACATTGATGCTTCTTGCTTTCCCTGAGGTTTCTTCCAGGAAGGTGAGCTATATTAAACCTGCTGCTGTATGTTTGGGCTTATTGATTAAAAGGAAAACAACTTGGCACTAAACACCCAAAATGCTGTTTAAAACATCAAAAGGGGGAGACAAACAAGAAGGGGAAAATATATACCCAACTCTAGCATTTAACACTGTCCACCAGAAAAGTCATTTCTAAGGGTTTGAGCTTCAAAATGTCTCAGATCAGAGGCTCTTTCACTGATGATTCTCTTAAATGGTGGTGGCAGCTTCAGGCTGCAAGGAACACCAAAAGGCAGGGATGTTAGATTATTATTTTATATCACAGGTCAAGTCTTGACTGACATGCTGAAAGTAGAAAAGACACTTAGGTGAGACTGTCAACTTCCCCATGTGCTATTAGTTCTGGCAAACTCTAAACTTTGACAGCCAGATTCATTACATGGATCTTAAGATCTGTAGTGTTACCACAAATTCAAAGGTGCTCTTCACACTGCAGGCTTTTAAAGGTTAGAGGATCAAATTTGCTCATTGATTAGATTTAGCTCAACTGGGAAGAGTGTGGGAAGCCTTAGGGTAGGATATTGAACCCAGTATAAGGTACACATAGTCATCTTCAACTTGGCCCCCTTTAACTACCATAAAAGGAAGCTTGGACTACAGTACAAACCATTTATACATATTTACCTTCCTCACAGCTTCCACCCCATTTACCCATTCAGTCATATTCCTCTCCATCCCTAAAAAAATATATTTTAGATATCATGCTAGGCCTCAGGGGTTCAGGAGAATATTAGACTAAAGCCACATCAAAAAATGTTGTGTTTTGTCTCACCTTCCTAAGGGACTACACCCAATTTTGAAAACCCCCAAATCAGTACAATGTTAATATGCTTCCTGATTGGTCACCTGCATTTGTCATTCAGATAAATTCATTATTGATTTTTGATGGATAAAATATACTATTGCTGGGCAACCTATATCTATGCCCATAAATTTATATATATATATATATATATATATATACATACATACATATATATATAGCTAGTGCTCTCTCTCAATAAATAATATATAAAGTAATATTTATGATTATTATATATTATAATTATATATTTTATATATATAATAGTCACATATCTTATTAGATGAGGACAGGGATAGTTTTTATTTCATTTCCTACATCTAGAAACACACTGGCTAAGAGATGGGAGAGTCTTGTTCAAAGTCACCTGGTTACATGACAATGGATTTGCTACTGAGGTATGGCAGTTTTTCACCAGCGCCTCCATGCTTCAGCACATGCTCTGCCAAAGGCAGAGTGATACAGCAACAAATGTGGAGGAAAAGTCAGAAACAGAGTAAGCAAGACAGTCATTTCACAACCACATAGATGCTCAGGCTACCCTACCTACTTTTCTTTAAAGACCATTGCTTTCAGTAATTTCCATCTAGGGTGCCTTGGAACTGCTTGAATGTTTGAGAAAAAGTTGAATTCTTTAAGAGGAAAATATGTGTCTTATGATATGAATTTTATTAATTATATGTAAAGCTTTTAGGTTCAAAATAATATCATGATGTTATGGTTAAACACCATGTCTTTTTCATCACTTTGGATGCTTTCTATTCAGGCTTATGCACAGATCAATTCGCACCCTGGTTCTGGCATGCAAAGTAGCCCTAGTGAAGCCATTATTTCCTGTGCTAAATATCTTACCCAGAGTTCAGCAAAGCTGTGGGTGCAGATGGTATGTAAAATGGTTCTGCAATCACTTGCAATTGTTTATTGGCTTCTACTGCAACCTTGAAATCCATGTTTCAAAGATTACAAATGACCCTTTGCCCATGAAAACTAATGTCCTCTTCTCAGCCTTCATTTCCTCTGGGACTCGTTGAACCATTTGCTCTCATTCACTCATCGTCACTCTCTCCAGCGGAGCTCTGTGTTGCCTGAGATGCCATGCCTTCAGATCCTGGAAACTTCTTAACTGTGCCATGTATTTACTGTTTACTATGCATCTTACAGAGATCACTGCATGCTGTGACCTTGAAGATGAACTTTCCTATTGATATCCCAAGTAAAAATTGTGCCAAGCCTATGCTGGCATTCTAATGAGAAAACAACAAATTTTGCCATTCTCCTACAGATTTTGATCATGCATTTGAGAATCCCTATTTTAAGATCATCAGCTGCAGAGCCAGCGTCCAAAGCTCATTTTGAAATAGTTCTACATAGTAAAGGGACAGAAACTCAGTTTCTCAAAGTGGATGCACAACTTCAGTTCTAATCATCAGACTCTTGTATTGTACCTGTGATTTATCTGGCTTCCACTTGTTGAGCATGGCGAACTATATTTCAACATGCACCAGTGTTGGAGACTGAGAAATGAGGCAAACGGTAAGTGAGAAATGGATAGAAAATGTGAGCCTTCTTAACTTAGCAAAAGCTGCTATTTTCTAAGTATTTGTCAGGCAATTGTTGCTCTGATTAGAAAAGAACTTCCACCACAAAACACCTCCTCTCTCTCTCTCTCTCTCTCTCTCTCTCTCTCTCTCATAATTGTACAAGACAGTCATAAACTAAAATGACCTGTTAGAACCACACACCTGTCAATTTTTTCAGGAAGACAAATTTTCTGCTGAAAGACTCTTAAAGGAAGAGGGGTGCAGTATGGGAGAGACGAGAGGACTAGGATAGGGAAGGTTAATCAAAACACAGGTGACGTGAAAAGGTCACATGGAAGCCAACTATCTGGTAACCGAGTTAGAAACATGAAAGAGAAGTTGAAGGCAGATAGTCAACTTAGCTGGGTAGCAACAGATAGAAGCAATGGGGAACTAATCAACTTACCAGTGTCAGGTGTGGGATACCTCCATAGTAATTGGTCAGAGACAACCCAGAGCCCCCCCTCCAAATTTTCTAATTTTTGTTATTCTTCTTGGTTGACTTCCAGAACTAGTTAATAAGACTCTATTGTTGAAGAAACCACTTGCCTTAGCTGCAAGATATAGAAGAATCCCACTGGAACTGAGCGGAAGCTTCTTCCCTGTGGGTTAGCATTCACAGTGCTGCTTCGTGTAGGCTGATTGAGTGCTATGCAGGCTAGTGGAAATAAGGCCCTTGTCTTACTTTCTTTCCTCTTGCTGTGATAAAACACCATGACCAAAATCAACTTATAAAAGAAGAGTTTAGTTAACATAAGGTTTCAGAGGGAGAGTGGTCCACCATGATGGTGGTGAGCAGCGGCCATGCCAGTCTAAGCAGGAAATGAAGAGCTTACATACTCAAGCACAAAGGAGCGCAAGAGAAAACTGGTAGAGGCTTGAGGCTTTAAATTCCTAATGCCTAACCCAAGCAGCATAGCTTTGGATCAAATCTCTCTCCATGGTACCACCAGCTAGAGACCAAGTGTCCAAATGTCTCAGCCTACTGGGGATATTTCTCATTTAGACTACGACAAACATAAACAATCTTATACAGCAACAAGTTTGTGAACTACAATATTCACTAGCCAGTTAAGATTTGCCCATTGGTGAAATAATGGCATGACTGTTACAGGGTAAACCACTGTGCCCTGGTTAGATTTAAGGACCATTCCGTCAGAGGGTATCCATGCCTACTACTGTAAACTCAGTCAAAACCCATGATGGGGGAAGTCTTAGACCCAAGTGAAGAATCTATTACTGCTGCTTAGCTGAATTGACACATCCAACAAATTTCTAAATAACACTGTTTATAGCCACAAAGACTTGTCTTAACCTTAAACAGAAATCTCTATTTGCAGAGAACAGAGGTGAATCAGGGTCCCATAGTTGAACAACATGCTGGGAATGAAGTATGATTTAAGGCTTAGCCCAAATAAGACATTTATGCAAATCCTTTTAGAGTCAAGGAACATTGGAGAAAGAGGTGAAAGAATGTAAGGGCTGGAAGATAAGAATAAGAGTTCAAAATTCCATTTTCTGAGTATGACATGGCCATGGCAATTATGAACTCAGAGGAGTTGTATCTATTAGCACTGAGCAGAAACAAGCCAGCCTACCCGAAGGTTTGCTAAGGATGGGGAAGGGACTAACAGGGCTTACTCACCACTTAGTGGTGAACAGTTAGCTGCTAATAGATTACTTGGAAAAGAGGAGGCCTGGCGTCCAGTGTGTACCCATTGGCGAACCTATCAGGGTGTAATGAATAGTTCCCAATCCATGGTCACACAGATGGTCTGAGTTAAATTTTGTGGAACACAAAACCAAACAAATAAAACTGGAAAAGAGAGCTTTAAAGATGCTAGAGACTGACCTGGGTAGAAGGAAAATTAGAGAGGTTCTAGGAGAGTAAACATAATTCCCAGTAACCAGAAAACATGATACTAACAGATGAAGCGGGACAATTGGTAAATATTTTGTTAGTTGAAAAAATGCCTTGGCAAAGCACGTACCTGTATGCTTTCATGCAAACATGCACCCATACACACACATACTTTCTCTCTGTCATGCACACATATGCATATGCACATACATTTTTTAGATTGATTTGTCATAACCAAGATATCAACTCTGAATTTATTAAACTAATACAAAATGCGAAATACTATTAGAAATATTCGTTCTGATCATTGAACCATTCAAGAATATTTCCTCAACTGATCTAATGGTTAGATACTATTAAGGAGTCTGGTGTTGGTAAAAGCTGAATGGGTTTCAAGTATAAATTTGGCCTGGAAACATACTACACAGAGTATTATAAAGGAAGTGGACCAGGGTAAATAATAGGGTTAATTTTGTAAGACAGGAATGCTCAAAATACCTAAAAATTGGCCGGGCGGTGGTGGCACATGCCTTTAATCCCAGCATTTGGGAGGCAGAGGCAGGCAGATCTCTGTGAGTTCAAGACCAGCCTGGTCTACAGAGCTAGTTCTAGGACAGGCTCCAAAGCCACAGAGAAACCCTGTCTCAAAAAAACAAAACAAAAAACCCTAAAAATTGATATGTTATCCTGTCAAAAGGAGCACCAAGTATAAGACCACAGACTCTAACATAGAGTATTCCAAGGAAGAGCCAGCAAGTGATAAGTAAAAAATATAACACAAAGAAGAAAATATCTCCAGGTTATAGAAAGCAGTAAATAAGATGTATTTTCCCCTTAGAAAGATATACTTGAATGATGTAGAATATTATTCTAAGATGTGTTGCATTTGTTTAATGATGTAATGATATGTAGCATTCTTTTATGTTGCATTTGTTTAACTCTGTGAAGCTGTGTTACTTTGCCTGTCTAAAACACCTGATTAGTCTAATAAAGAGCTGAATGGCCAATAGCAAGGCAGGAGAAAAGATAGATGGGGCTAAAGGTAGAAAAAATAAAAAGAGAGAAATCTGAAGAGGGGATCGAGGAGTGAGAAAAGGAAGAGAAGAGAAAGGACATCAGGGGCCAGCCACCCAGCTACACAGCAAGTCACAGAATAAGAAGTAAAGAAAAATATACAGAAAGAGAGAAAGATAAAAGCCCAGAGACAAAAGGTAGTCCATATTATTTAAGAAGTAAGAAATAAGCCAAGCTATGACTGGACACTTATAAGCAATAATAAGTCTCCATATGTATTTATTTGGGATCTGGGAGCAGGCCCCCCAAAGAGACAAAGTATAAAATACTCTTGGAAGTGTCCTGGAAGACCTACAGTTGCATTGACAGCTGAATAGATGGGATAAAGGTAGGTTGGTTTGTGCAGAGTGTTGTGGATAGGAGCCAGTAAAGAAATATCATCTTCGTCATTCTCAAAAATTTATTGTTTGAGGTACTGAAAGAACATTGAATGGATCTTAGAACTATTTCTATGCTTTGGAGAAGAATAAATGTTATGTTAGTATGTTTTTCTCTTTTTATATGATCACAAAAAGGCATTATTACAAGTTTTTTAAAATAACTTTATAAACTAAAATATATTTCTGTTACCCTTACGCCCTTTGTGGATTTTTGTACTGCACACATGGACAAGACATCATATGTTCCTTGCCAGCTGGACTACTTTGTGTGGTAAAATATAACTTCTTGAAGAAATACTTGTTAGTAATCACATAAAAATATAAAAAATTATTCCTGGTACAGTGTTCCACCATGAATTATCACCTCCAACAACAATAGCAGGGTAATAATGATAACGCCAACAACACCAAGTGTAATGACTCAAGCAGGGAAAGCTGATGGAGATTCGACAGTAATGTGTCCTGAGACTCAAGCTCAAGAGATCTTTTTCTGACCCATAAACTTGGGCAATAATCCCTGCTAAGTGGCAATTTCTTATCTGGGAAGAAAAGCTGCATATACATTATTGATAAGGTTATTTGCAATCCATCGGCCTGTACAATGAAACAAAAGTCAAAATAAAAATGTATTACATATTTTCTAACACATAAGAATGTAATTATTAATGATCCATTTTCATAACTCACCAGCAGTTGGAGTTTGAAGAAAGAAAATAGCCCTACAACCAGATCCAGAAGGCATGTCGAAATTCTTTTCTCCCTCTCATAATAACATCCTCCTCGGACTCATTTGATCTCTAATTCCACCATCAATACCAGGGATGGCCTTGTCAACGCTGTAGAATCACACTTGAGGAGAATGGCCCTAACTCTAGCCTCACACAGATTCCTCCCTAAGCCACAAGTGAAATACTTCAATAAGTCAAATTTTCCTAGGGCAAAAGATTGTTTATCCTAAAAGAAAATGGTCAAGAAAGTTTCAAAATAGGCAGTAGGCATAATCGCATATACACAGAAGAGTTATGGGTCAGTTGTTTTGTGAGAAGCAATATGTGAAGAACGCCATAATTAAAACATTGTTTATAAAGTCACTGGGACCAGGGTCCCTTTGTGGGCAGTTTACAAGTGTGGAAACAGGGTCCAATGGCCACTAAGACAATTTCCCAGAGTCACACCGCTGCCAAAATTCAGAGTGAAGTTCAAATCCATAAATCCAAGCAACTCACATGAGCTTCTACTGCCCACACGCTCAGGCTTGAACTCATCCTGTGAAGGAAAAAAAATCACTATTAATGGACATGGGGTATAAAGTAAATAATAATAAGAAGACACACACGTAGAAAGTGGGGTAAGGTGAATGAGAGAGAGGAGAGAGAGAAAGAGATTTTTTTAAGAAACGCAAACAATAAAGTCTCTTCCTAAAAAAATAGAAAAGACAAATCAACTTGACTTTTCTTTAGCAATTCTTTCTCTCTTAATAAGCACTTAAAAATGGCCTAGAATGTTAAGACCTTGAATAAAATAATCAGAAAAAGCTAAACTTCTGTGCAAAGGCAGTGTATTTGCCCACGCGGAGAACAGAATTTGTTTTCGTGGTCCTCAGAACTTGATTCTCCAAAGAACAGTCTTATTTCCACAGCCTATTATTCATGCTGGCTTAGCTGGGCCTTGTTGTTTCCTTCATAGTCCCACAGGCAAAATGTTGCTTTCAGTGTGCATCCATGAATAGACCCACAGATATACGGCTGACCTTGGTGGATGGAGCCTGTGCCACTGATGGACTGATTTCCATATCAGAATTACCCTCCGGACTCAACAAAATGTGGAGTGGTGATAACATGGTACATTTCAACAGCCTTTTCAATCTGGGGTGTCCTCTCTCTGTAATCTCCAAATTCATCACTTGAAGTCCTGCAGATTCTCTCTGTCTCTCCTAGAAACATTGGATTCTTCTCAGCCCCAATTATTTTCAGATATTGAGTTAGTTTAGAATTTTTATATATATATATATATATATATATATATTTTAATTTTTGAATACTTGATCTAGTTTACCTCCCAGAATGTGTCTAAACTTCTGCAATGTATGCTGTGTGTTTAGCAGCACAACTATTTCAACTTCAAACTAGAATGCATTTCCAGGTTTAAGGGGCCAAGTTTACTTCCGTGGATCTGGAGGACTGGTGATCTCTGGCCACAGGACCTGATGCAAGAACAGCATCCAAACCCCAGTACATCTGCGTGTACTTACCTTAAAGAGATGATAAAACTCCATGGTGACAGGTATGCTAATTAGTCTGTGTTGATCACCTCCAAATATATGCATGAATCAAAACACCACCTTGTACTTCATAAATATGTAAAAATATGTCAATCCCCTACAACCTATGCAAAACCTGGGCATGCCATTTTATTCGATTCCAGGCCCTTTGGTCACAATTCTGCAGGCTAAACAGGTGTGGAGTCTGTGTCCTCTTTCCTTTTGATGTGGGGCCCAGAAAGATGTGCGCCTCTGTGAGCCAGCAGCCATCCTCTCAGCACGTACAACATGATCATTAAAGAAACACGGACAGCAGCGGCTCTGAGCGCGGAAGAGTGACAGACTGGGGTTGGCTTCGTGAGCATGTCATTACTACAATCACACTTGCTTCTGCACTTGGAATTTAATTTTCCACAGTCATTGTTCTGAAGTTATTAACCATTTTATCAAAGCTGGGCTTTGTAGGTAAAGTTCACTGGGATAGCGTAACAAGCGACACAGGCTTTTAGGTGGAACTTCTGTCCAGTTCAAACGCCCACTGCCTCCTTATTTCCCTGAGATAAGTTCTTCACAGCTTTCTTCATGCTTTCTGGGCCTTGAGTCCCCACTCAGCCTTCTGCTGCCTTGGTCATGTAGCTTCCATTAACAGCTGCTTATCTCTGCCGAATTCTGAGAGGGGGCAGCCTCTGTGAATGGCAAGGGGATGGCTGTAATCCACCATCACCAGCAATCCCTAGAAGGATTATGGATATCTCAAATGGGGTAGTTGTGATATGTATCCCATGGAAACTTAGAACAAAGCCAAGTGATAGCTGTGTCTGCCCCATGATGTGAATCCCAAGATTGTTCAGAAGGTGATTGACTCAAGTAGAATCAAGGTAGGTCTGGGGTGGGGGATGCAAATCCTTTCACCATGAATGGAACCAATTTTCATTTCTCTGATGGGTTACGTCTTCCCAGTTATGTTGTTGGCCCTGCTCATTAGGCAGACTTTCCAACTATGAGAGGTAATGATTTTTTTTTTATCAAGAGACTTTGGTTGAATTTTCTACTACAGGTGTAGTGTGCACACTGTTGCTCTCTGTTCAGTCATGGGTCTGCTCACATAGTCTAGTGACTGGTCTTGCTCTTTGCCTCAGCACTCCTTACAAAAGTGTCTCATCTATTCACAGATCACTGTTATAGGAGTTCTGTCCTGCCTAGCCCTGTACCATTGACCAAAACAGTTCCTTTATTAACCAATGGTAATGAAACATATTCATGGCATACATAGGGGGTCCCACATCATCTCCCCGCTCCCGCTTCTCACAGCTCCTTCATGCTGCTGCTTTGCTGGTTCTCCTTAGCCCAAGTGGTAGTCATCAGGTACTCCCTTAATACCTCAAAGTACAGTTGAGATCAGGACTTTGGAAGGTTCCCAACACCTAAGGAGTTATACTACACAATAAAATAAGAACACATAGATTGCGTAGCTAGATTGTAAACACTGTGTTCCTCAGGCTCCACACTTCTATGGAACCTCCCTGCTGTCTTCTTGCTAAGACCCAGGAATGCTTCCATGATATAGGAGCCAGAGAAGACACTGTTTAGTAGATGAAACTCTTGTAGTGGCCCCCAGGCACCTCTGAGAATTGGCAACTCCACTTTTCTGAAGCCCTTGGGAAACAAAATTCCTCTGTTAAATCAATTTATGAACACCATGAATAGAAAGAAGAAAAAAATAGTGGCTGTGGTTTTCATTTAAACCTGACTCCATCAGTAGTGTCTGAAATAACTTTAGTTCTCAACTTGACAAAGCCTGGAGTCATCTGAGAGGAAGGACTCAACTGAGAAATTGTATAGATTGGATTAGCCCATGATCACTTCTGTAAGAGATTATTAATTCATGTAGGAGGGCCCAGCCCACTGTTGATAGGTTTTCCCAGGTCATATAATACAGCTAGGTAAGCATGAACCAGCAAGTGAGCCAGCAAGCAGTGGTCCTCTGTGGTTTCTGCCTAAGTTCCTGCCCTGACTTCCATAGTGATGGACTGTGACTTTTATATGCCAAATAAATCCTTTCATTCTAGAAGTTGATTTGGTCAGAAACAACAGAAAGGCAACTAGAATGATAAGCATCAAAATTTTAGCAATGTGGTACTGTTCAGGCAGAGGATACCAAATAACCCAGCATGCATTTCATTTCATGTTCAGAAGGGTAGTCAAGACTGAAGCATTTTTGATATTGTCAGTTCAGTGCAATAGGAAATTGCAGGTCAACCTTGCTTAAGAACATAGCTATAACATCCCTGTATACACATTAGCAAAATAAATTTTGTTCTGGTCCTATAGACACAGCAGCTAAAGTCTGAGTGTCAGGATGAACACAGGCGTCAGCTTCCTCATTCCGTGCAACAGCCCACACTTTCACAACTTTTCCTCGTTTTCATTTTCTTAATAAATCTATTTCCCCTTGCTTTAAAAAATAGAACAAGAAATGAATCTTCCTTTCAGGATCTACTTCCACAGATCTGAATGAAAACTATTACCTCTGAACCAAATTTAGGTTTAAAGGATGTTTTGCATTTACTAACCTAATTTTGTTATTGAAATCTCTGTCTGCTTTTGTCCATCCTGTTTTGTTTTCTAGCCTCCTCCGTCTGCCTTGAAAGCATTTAAGGTTTTTTTTTAGCTCCTAATTTTGAGCTTTAGACCAGAGTAATAAGATACCACACCTTCCGATAAACTTGTCCTGTTGTGCACAGCCAGCTTTGCTTCCTGTCTCCTTCTCAAGCAGCTTGCTTCATTCCCTGCCACTCCATAGTGTCTTCCCATTCCCTGTCCACACAGACACTTGCCCAGCTTTGTGTGCATGCATGTTTGAGGACTCTGCCCTAGTCTCTAATCATGAAAGGGTCCTTGCTAGTGTGTCACATGGTAGAAAGAAATAAAACTGACCCTTTATTCCTAAGAAGGATAGATGTCCAATCAGTGAAGCAGTGGTAATGACTCTGGAATTCATGGATGAATGAGATGAGAAAACCTGACGATTCTATATAGCTTTCAGGTATTTCTGTTTGCTTCTTGGGCTAGAATTCGGAGTTTCATCTAATACAGATCTAAGAGATAGAAAGGGAAGGGAGAGAGAGGGAAACAGTTCGTCTGTTTATGTTTCCTTGCTGGTTTTGTCATCCCTACATTTAAGCTCTTCACTGGGACCCTTACTTCCAGTGGCACTTTGGCACCCACAGCTGCTATGGTTCTGACGCTACCGGCTCTGACCAGTTTGCAAGGGTAAGCACTCTCTGTGGACACATGACCTATCTGTGTTAAACCCTACAAGTCTACCCAAGTTTAAGACATGCAGAATCATGGTCTTTATTCCATGAGTTTCTGGGTCACATCAAATGGAGATATTCCCAAAAAGCCTTCACATGACCTCTTGAAGCCAGTGCAGGGCAACTGTGGCTGATCCTGGAATGTGCTGCTCTGGCTTGTGAGCAAGAAAACTGTGGTTGCTTGGGAACCATGGTCACCAGAACAAGAGTTCGCCTTGACAGTTTCATTTGGAATAACACAACAATTCAAAATTCCTGATTCCAGAGTTTGAGGAGAGAGAGAAAGAGAGAGAGTCAAGGAGGGAGAGAGAGAATAATCATAGCTCTCACAGCCCATTCCTTCTTTCAATATAATAAGCAATTTTTCATCAACACCAATACTTTACATCTGTATCAAAGTTGTCAGAATACCACCAGCAGGAATATCACCCGGGACCTTCCTAGAATTGCACAGTTTCAGCCTCCAGCCTCCATCTACTGACACAGAAACTCTGGGAAATGAAGACCAGCCATGTGTTGCGAGATCCCCTCCAGGTGAATTAAGAATATGTGCACACCTGAGAATCACTGATTTGATTTAAAGTGCGCAAAGCGCATTCAGAACATTTTAACTGTGTTCTTGGGAACCTTGCTCTTCTTGTTCCCACGGTACCCCGAGGATCAAACAGGTCAGATTTCCTTAGTGTAAACACAAGTAACCTGGGTCTGAGAATAGCCCACTTCTTTTGAGTACAATGAGGTATCCCTATGAGTGCACACACACAATTAGAACCAAAACAGGATGTTGCTACTTCTACTCTGAAGAATCACATGTTCCATGACAAGCCAAATAGCAAATCATGCTTCACCAAAATCTGTGTTATTCAACCAGTGTGGGGGGTGGGAGCTATATTTAATTGAATTCATTTGACTTCAATAGGAAAGTAATATTGAGGCACCCAAATTGACTTAAGATCCAGTGGATATGTGTTATCTCATAAAAAAGACTACACAAATATGAACTAATAAGTATTTCTAAAACTTCAAAGTATCATAAAAATGCTTTCAAAATCACCAACTTTTTGATAACCATCTACTATGAAGTACCACAAGGAAGAAAATTAGGTAATATTTGTTTCTAACATGACTGTAATTGTGATCACTGTTGTTTTTAAAAGTAGCTTTTCATTTATTACAGTGCTTCTCAGTTTTGATTGCACACTGGAATAACCTGCGAAGCGTAAGAGCCTAAAGACCAAATTCCTTTTCTGGATTAATTTCACATCAGAATTCCTGGGGAGGGATCAGGAACTCTTAAACAATGGTCTCTGGTTGGCCCTAGAACACAGCTATATTTCAGAATCACTGCTGTTGAAATGTCAGCCACCTTAGCTTGTTCAACGAGAGTCTAATTATTCTAGCCCTGCTTACCAGTTCACGAACTGCCTTCCAGAGGTCAGCATCCTGCCTTCGGCCTCTATTACTGCCCCTCTGTTACTCATCAACACTTCATCATTCCAAACCTTTCTACGTGCTATCTGGTCCTCCATCACGATGCTTGCTTCAGCAGTTTCTCCTTTCTCTGCCATTATCATCCTCCAGGAGCCAGAGGAAATGCCCTTGTCTAAGAATACGACGCTGACCATCTCACAGGAAGCCGTGCTCATCGTCATTCTTGCATACAGCTGGTTTATCTCTTTTGGAGCATGTCCTACAACCCTAATTATATATTTATTGATTTTTGTATGCTGTTGGTCATGCCTCCGTCTAATAAAAAATATCCAGAAAATGGAGACCTTGCTCTTATCACTCAATGCCATATCTCCAGAGTCTAGAAGGATGCCTGGTTTGATAAACACTCATTGACTAAATAAATTAAAGAAAAAAAAATGAACTGAGAGGGCTTGGTGATTAATCCTCAGTCCCACAAACATTCCGTATTTGAACTTCAGCGTTCTGAATCCAGGTTCATTGAATTTTTTTTTCAACTCAATCTCACTGACCATTTCTGCTTTCATTCTCCTCACACATGTTTAGACAAACAAGGTTAGAAAAGACATACTGTTCCTAATAACGGCCCTGGGACTTGGTGGCTCAGAGTTCACCTTATGTTATATGGCAAGGAGTGGGCGAATAGGCACTATACAGAGCCAGCTGTGTAAACAGCTTCACTTCCAGTCCAATTTAAATGAAGTCAGTAAATTATGCCTCCAGACCCTGAGCCATTTATTTCACCATTATGGAGGAAGAGAAAAGTGTTCAATGAAGCAATTTTTCTGCCTAGGTACTCCATTAAGAAAAAGGAATCGAAGTGGCCCCTGTGGAAGAATGTGGCATCTGATATGACTGTGGGAGACACTTTTTTTTAAAAAAATGGAATAATCAAATGGTGGCTCCCTCACCCTAGTCAGTTTTTCCCATTAGCAATAATGACGGGCCATGAGCTGGAGTGAACTTGAGCCTACAGTGTGCCCCACAGGAGAGTCAAAGGAGCAGGCAAGCCTACAGAAGCAATAAGACCAATGTTAATAGCAAGTCACCTTTGCCAGCTCTTTGGAGGATCGCTATTATCAGAGGAGTACTAATGTTTTGTGTGTTCTTTTTCTCCATCTCCACTGTTTCTGACCATGCAACAAAAAAACAAAACAAACAAACAAAAAAAACAAAACACCTTTCCGAAACTGCTGGTTTAGTGTACATACAGGGGCAGATTTTGGTCTTTTACCACACACAGTAACACGACTTCATCAGCGTGCCAGAGGAGGTTTGTCCTAAGCTCGGAGCTGAATATCAGTACCTTACTAGCACGTGCTCTTAAAAAATGCTTGGAAGAGTGGAGGGTAATTTAATAACTGCAGTTTTCCTTGGATGTTCCTACAATTCAAGAAACAAAACTAGAATCCATGTTTGCACTTGGGAGGAACTTGGGAGAATGGCCATGGAACTTGCTCACCCTCTTTCAGTTGCTGACTGACAGGATTGGAATTCCAGGCAAACTGAACATAATTTGCAATGAGCTACAGCTCAAGGAGGCCTCTAGAGGTGCTCATAATTATGATGACTATCTACTTTCATTGTTATTAATATTAGTAATAGTCACTGACAATAAAGGAAAGTCTATGGCAACACTATGATAAGGCAAAAATGCATTATACATATAATCTCATTTAAGCCTTGCAGTAATTAATTTGTGCCACAATCCTATCCAGTAGGAATTACAACTTTCCCCTTGCAGATAAAAACACAAAAAGTCAGGAAGTTAAATGGAAGTCAGTAAATAGCGAGGCTGTTAGGTGAGCATGTGTCTTTCGGGTTTTCTCTGTGTCTTGGTCTCTGAACTATGCTAGAAAGCGTCAGGCTCCTCCCACAACACCAAGAATGTTGAACTCACATCTCTGAAGCCTGCTTTGGCTGCTAAGTCATTCTACAACCTTTGGGTTGATTTTCTCTCATTTCTGGTGGGAAGTCTGTCTGGCTTTTCTCTGTCTCCTCTTGATTCATGGCTGAGGGCATTTTCCCAACGCACAGACTTGGGCAAAACATTCAAAGCCACCATCTGGTAGGCTATCCAGCTGGGCTTTTTCAAATGGGAGATCACCCAGTTTTAAAAGCTTGAGGGTGAGGGCAAACCTTTATAGGGACAAAAGTCTCCACGGGGCAAAGGACAACAGCGCCTGGAGAACAATCTAAATAGGCTTGTGTTCAGGTTACTATTGTTCACAGAGAGTGAGACAAGGGATTCATTTCCCCTCCCCACGCACTGTTCACGAGACATTTTAGAGAAAGAAAACCCAGAGCTGAGAACATAACTACCTGAACTTGAAAATGAGGTAAAGACCAAATTAAAGCAGGAAGCCTTAGGCATGAATACAAATGAATGATTATCAGCGAATCAGCCTGTGGCACCAGGTTAAAAAAAAAAAAACACAGAAAGATTCTCTTACTACTAAAATAAAAGTTGAGGGAAATGTGGGAAGTAGAAGAGAGGTAGAATTTAGGGGTCTGAGGTTCCTCATAGGGTTCTGAATACAATCACCCTAATAGCAATAGTAGATAACAGTTTTTACAGGCGAAGTAGGCACAGGAGACTGAGCTGTGTTCATCATGGCACCTGTTGTCACTCAGCCATTGGACTATGTTGATAAAAACCTGTCCAGATAATCAGTTCATGAGAAGATCAGACAGGATTCTGGCTCTGCTCTTTCCAATCCTTTGCTCTCACCTATGGTGACAGATTGCTCTGTCAGGGCAGAGATTAAGAGCGGCCCTTGGGATGGGTTGGATTTCAGGCATGAAAATTCTTTTGCACAGGGAGAAGAGTAGAGGATCTGTTATGTTTGTCTCTTCTACTTCCTTTCTCAGTCTGCCTTAGGACTGCAGCGGCTGGGTTTCTGAATTGCCTCTTTTGATTGCTGTCCTCCCTCCCCATCATGTGTTACATCGATTCTTCCCCTGCAGTCAAACCTCTCTATTTGATTTTCTCTTACTTATTGATGAATTGGTGGAGTCACTGTTCCATAACGTCTTACAAGTATACTCTGCTATGGCAAGTTCAGTCTGAGGTGCTGAGTTCACAGAAGGATGTAAAGATAGAGAAGAGGCCCTAGCACTTCCTCCAGGGAAAAGGGTTTGTAGATAAAACTTGTTCCTACCCACAGTGGGAAGCATATGGTGAGAAGATTACATTAAGAGGCCAAAAATGCACCTGAAGGACAGTAGATATCCTAGAAGTGACTGGCACTACAGATGGTTTGTTCAGTTTGTCCTAGGACATACATACAGGTTGCTAAGATGCTCCCCAAATTCTCCTATGTAGGCAGAGGCCGCTAGTTCGTTTCCTGATCACCCTGATAATCACACAGAAACTATATTATTTGCAATACTGTTTGGCCAATAACTTAAGTGTATTTTCTAGCTAGCTCATATATCCTAAACTAACCCACCTCCATTAATCTGTGCATCACCACAAGATCATGGCCTACTGGCAAAGTTTCGACAGGCTCCAGCATAGGTGTCTGTCTCCTGCGGTGGCTACATGGCTTCTCCCTGACTTTGCCTACTCTCTCTATATCTATCTATCTATCTATCTATCTATCTATCTATCTATCTATCTATATAAATATATCTGTTTGGATTTCCCGCCAGGCTTTCCTCTATTAAGCCATTGGCTGAAAGCATTATTCATTAACCAATAAAAGCAACACATATACAGGACTTCCCACACCACTCCTATTCATAAAAATCCCCAAAGGACAGGCAAAAATAACCTCACTGATAAAGAGTATTCTACAGTGGTTTAGGTTACTTCAACGATCTCATTTCAATTGGTCTGACATACAGTGTGCAGACAATTAATAACTAATAAACACAGACAAATTCACTTATACAACATGCCAGGGAAATAAGCAAATGCACACTTATTGGCCACTTGATGTAGGCAGTTATTGCCTCTGTGAAGTAACTGTGCAAAGAACATTGAGGGAAAAGAGTTTACTAAAACCACAGAAACAGTTGAAATGGAGAGTAGACTTGACTCAAACATACAAGAGAAAAGATTTAATGTTCACCAGCAGGGAATGCAATGTGAGCTGTCTGGGTTCAGCCTCTGAGATCTAATGACAAAACTGGGTCCCTTCTTCAGATTCTGTTATATTTTTTGTCTTTCTGAGATGTCACTCAACAGCCTATGTCTATTTACATGGATGTTCCCACTCTGGTACTTCACTAGAATCCATAGTTTACACAAGCTTAAAAGATACTGGTTTTGTGTGTTTATCTTTGATTGGACTATCCTTGCTCCTGTACAATGAAGTTGGCCATCTCTTTAAGCTAGCTCACAAATTCCAAAATCCCCTAATTTTAACTTTGCAGATATCGACATATTATGTAGAAATATATGCATGTCACCCACACACTAAAACTTAAATAAAATATTCATTTACACCATATTAGTATTTGTTAAGTATGTAGTTACTTTCCTAACTCTGTTCCAAACAGTGTGTGCCTGTGATGGAAAGGGACATTCATCTCACACTCCCAACAAGCTTAAGGAGAGAGAGAAAGGGAGATTTCCAGGGGCTTGAAGTCAACCTTCATAGTGAGTTCCAAATTGTCATAGATAAAAGAATTAAGAGTTAGGACCTCGCTTCAAAAAGAAGAAACAGTGTGAACTATTTTGAAGAGGAATTAACATGTCAAGGAAACTGAGAATAACAGAATCAATGGTTTACCTTAGTCTCAGAAATGAGAAACTAGACATACCATGTCTCAAGTGTCCCTGAGTCAGAAATGGTTTGGTGTCTGTTAAAAAGAAGAATAAACAAAGATGAAAAATAGCGAAGGGATGGATGAATAGTTTGATGATAAGTTGAAAAGATATGTTAAACCATGTGCTCACTTCTATAGTTTGGAAGCTGCCCCCACCCCAAAAAAGACTCCTGTCTTGGAATTGGCCTTAGGTGATGGCCATTGGGATAATATTTTTGTACACTGTGTGAAGATGTGTATCTGTTTTACCTCACCCGCCTAAGTCACCTTCTGACTGGTTTAACAAACAGCTGAATGGCCAGCAGCTAAGCAGGGGAGGTTAGGTGGGACTTCTGAGAGAGATAGGAACCCTGGGGAAGAATCTGAGACAGATTTGCCAGCCAGGCACATGGAAGAAGCTGGAAAGAGGGTACTGAGGAGAGGTAACGAGCCGTGTGGCAGAATGTAGATTAATATAAATGTGTTAATTTGTGTTCTAAGAGCCAGTTAATTTATGTTTTAAAAGCCGGGTGGTGGTGGCACACACCTTTAATCCCAGCACTTAGGAGGCAGAGGCAGGTAAATTTCTGTGAGTTCAAGGCCAACCTGGTCTAAAAGAAAAAAGTGAGCAAGCTAAGGCCAAGCTTTCACAGTTAATAAAATGTCTCAATGTCATTAGAAAGCAGCTAGTGATATAAAAAGAAGACCAGTTAAGATGGCACTATAGGGAAGTGGTGGATCTGTAGAAGGTGGGGTTTAGAGGAAGAAATGATGTCATTAGGGTTGTGACTTTATATTGAAACCCAAGCTGCTTGAAGCAATTCCACCTCTTACTCCCATCCATGAAGGTCTTCATCATCATAGGATCAATGGCAAGCCAATACAGCCAGATAATTTATACCTATTAATGGTACATTGAAATGAATATGCAATTCAATGGGGGTCCACTGAAGGTTAGAACAGAAATAGACATGAATTTAAAAACTTTCCTATTTCATGGATATGTTGCATGTTTTAATCAGTTATCACCTGGGAAAAGTTAGGCTGACTCTATATTTGTCTATTGTGGATTTGCTGCCATGAAGTATATGTATTAGCTTTTGTTTGGCTATGAGTCTTCATTCTTTTTTCTTTTTTACTTTTTAAAAAAATTTTATTGAGCTATACATTTTTCTCTGCTATCCTCCCTTCCTCTCCCCTCACCTTCAACCCTCTCCCATGGTCCCCATGCCCCCAATCTACTCAGGAGATCTTGTCATTCTTTTAGGCATAGAACAGAAGTTATGTTACAGTAGTGAAATGTTTGTGTTAACTGTGTGCTTAGCTTATTAAGAAAACACCAAACTTCAATGACTGTGTTACTTTATATGCCAGTCATCAATTTCTTATCATCTCTATATATCAATACTGATACATTTTGATTATATTTACACTAGTGGTAAATTCCAGATGCAGGACCACACATCACATGTGAGGCAATTTATGTGAAATATCTAAAATAGGCAAACCCATAAAAATGGAAAGCAGATCGGTGAGAGACTGCTTAAGGCGACAGGAGAGGGGTTAACGATGGGAGGGGGTGGTGACTGATTAATTATCCTTTTAGGGTGGTAAATTACGGAATGAAATCTAAATAATGGAATTAACATGGATTGTTGCAAAACATTGTCAGTGTATTCAAATACTGCTGAATTTTGTCCTTTAAGATGCTTGAGTTGGTAAATATTACATTGTACGTAATTTACTGTGGTAAAAGACAAAGATACCTGACCAATGTATGGGAGATGAATTAAGAAGGGTGTGAGAAGTGTGGGCTGATGGCCTGGGCAGTCTAAGGAGGAAGGATGAAAGATAGAGGAGGTGGCAGAGGCCTGCCCAGCGGAGTTAAATTCCACTAGACCAGTCTGCTACTTCCTTGATCTTTAATGTTACCCTGTCTTTTCTTCTACCCACAAATTTAATCTTCTTGCTGTCCTATCTGAAGGCAACTTCTTTTTCTGCTTCCCATAAATGGAATCCTCATACCCGCTGATTCGTCGCTGGATCTCCCCTCCCACTGAGTCCTCTGTCACCCCCCCCAAAGCATCTATGTCTCATTACAGTTGTTAAATACATAAAATAAATCGGTAGCATCAGATAGCTTAAGGCTGTGTGTGTAAACCTGCTGGGCAGCTCTTCTCATCACACCTTTCCTCCTCGTTCCCCTGTCCCTGGCCACTTAGGGTCCCGGGCCACGTGTAAGTAAGAAGGTTCTAAAATCAATATGGTATTTAACGGGAAAGCAGTGAAGCGTGGCCAGCCCAGAAGCCATCCGCTGACTCGGTACCATCAGGAGGCCTTCTCAGGCCCAGCTGCCACTGCTCCAGCCTGGATGGAAGCCCAAGAAAGACAAATTACTGTCATCAGTTCCCAAGAAGAGAGAGTTGTGGCCTACCTCCTGCAGCAGGAGGAGGGAGAAAGAAGGGCACCCAGGTAGTGCTGTCCCAGCTATGGTAATGAGGAGGGCTGCTGACACTGGATGACAGTGGACTTGAAAGCCAATTGGAAATCACCCCCTGTGTTTCTGTTAGCAGTCTGACTTTCTGTGTTGTGGGGTCAGCACAGGCCAGGCCTGCTGGTGTGACTTTGCAGTGAAGGTGCTCTGATCCCATTAATATGGACTCTGCCTCCTTCAACCCTGGCACAAACAAGCATGCTGTCATCCACTGTGCAGCACACAGCAGGTGCAAAAAGAAAGCCCAGAGCCATGAAAAATCAACATAACCAAGCAAGCGACACTCGCTACATTCCCTTCTCAGATTCAGTCTTGCATGCCAGTTACAGGGACCCTGGTGCTTGGCATCATTACATCTCATTATGAAAAGAATCATTTTGGTAGGCATCTCTCAATAGGGAACAATACAACAAGGAGAGGACAATGATGATCACCGAGGCGCCACAAATCCACTATTAAATACCGGCTCCCCACCTCCTAGTGGAGTGCCCTCAGGAAAAACTGTCTAGTTCCTAAAGCCTCAGGCTTTTATCTGGGAAGTAGATGTTAGGCACATCCTTTGCGAAGCTACTGGGAGGCGGGGGATAGCTGTATGCCAGGGGTTAACAGTGCTTAAGACAGCAAACGTTGTTTAATAACTTTAACTGTGATTGGAATTGGACTCCTGTTTCGTGGAAAAGCAGAGAATTCTATTGCTGTATCAAACTCTCCCAGGATGGAGGTGTGAATGTCAACAACTGTAAATGTCTGGCTGACTTTGCTTTCAATGTTTTCCTCCCTGGAACCCACAGTTGATAGGGACTAGGGGTCTCTATGGGTCCTCACCGGAATCTGCATAGTAGTTTCCTGGTTCGCATTCCTCCTTGAGCCCTGGAGGAAACAGTACCTGCCTGAGTAAGGAAGGATGATATGGAGGGAAGCTCAGAGTCCGGCATTCCGAATCTCTCCCAGGCTGAATTCGTTCAGTTGCGATCAGCTGCAGAAGTCTGGAGCCAATAGAGAGCATTGGCTCCCGGGAGACTCTTACAGAGGTCACGCTTAGCACCAAGTTCTCACTCGTGCGCTTATGGCTTAGAGCCTAGAAAGCCAGGGGGATTATAGTTGGAATACCAATGTATGGGCAGGTTTACCACTGTAGTAGGGTAGAAAGACGACTGGGAGCTACTTTACCAGAGGTTTCCCAGGAAACTTTTACTGCAAGTAAAACGGTTGAGTGAAAGAATGGTTATGCCAACTCGAATCATAATGAGCCCAAACTAGAAATATGGAAGTGTCCATCATCAGTAGTATGGCTAATATACTATTAATTACATTTATATGAAGTTCTAAACTAAGTTGTATTAGTTGCTTTGCTGTGAAAAAAATAATCTAACGAAGGAAGGAAGGAAGGAAGGAAGGAAGGAAGGAAGGAAGGAAGGAAGGAAGGAAGGGCTATTTTTGATTCAGTTTGAAGGTCCAGAGACTCATGACTGGGATGGTATGGTGACAGGAACAGGAGGTAGCTGGACACATGGCTGTAGCCACCCCATTCTCACCCAAGAACAGGAAAGCAGCATATGCTCTTTATGAGTGTGGAGTTCTTGAGCCTCACAGCCACAGCCTGGGGTACATACTCCTGTGACTATAAGGATTACAAGAGGCAGCACAAGTACATAAAGCAAGGGAGCTGTGAAGGAAACACACACACACACACACACACACACACACACAAAGGTGGGCCCTTTCTGCTTGAGGTGCCAGTCTCTGTTCAGTTGGTGTCACTAAAAGACAGGGAACGTGAGAAGTGCCAACACCACCTGTGGCTGTTTGAGCACCTAAGTCTCTGGAACGCTCATTGACTCATAATGGAGTCCCAGCTAACTGGAGCCCCTCTAATTTGGGTAGCCTTATGATACAGAAGCAGAAAGATGTCAGGTGAACTATGGTTCCCAGAAAGTACTACGCAGACCTGAGTGTCAGGCTGACCTGAGTTTTAGCCTGATGTCAGATCAGGATTTAGCAAATGGATTTTTCTCACTTTAACATGGTATCTTCAGTGAGAAAGCAGAGAAAGAATGAATGCTTTTGCTCAACATTCAGTTCAGTCCTGAACCCCAGACCACCCTCACTCAATCCCACGTCAGTTAAACCTTTGTTGAAATATCATCATAGGTACACCCAAGGGTGTGTTTTCATGATGATCCTAAATCCATCTAAGTTGCCAATGAAGTTTAACCATCACAGAAGCCAAAATACTCTATGGAAATGAGAAGAGGAGGTGATGTGCTGTCGTTGATGCAAGTTGTGATTACTCATGGGTTTGGTTTTGTGAAGCTTCTTTGGGTTTACAGTTTATCTACTTTTCTATGTCATTTTCCCAAGAATAAAGAGCTGGGCTGGGAATGTAATTGACCTAGAATTTACAAATTTCCCTCCCCACCAGTAGGATAAAAAGAAAATAGACCAAGAAAGAAGTGAAGGAAGGGAGGACTCAAAATAAGAGAAAGAGAAGCTATTGACTTTCAATCTCTAGAAAGCATTGACAGATTCAAGGCCCATGGACAGCAGCCACAATGGTGGCTCTGGGTTAGTGATGATGGACCACTCTGGACCACAGTACCACTCTGCAGGAGTTTTATTGAAACAAAGCACAGGGCAACATCCTACCGAGAGAGTCTAGGCACCAGCTGCATGAGCTGAGTGCATTCCCCAGAGGAGCCCACCTGTATAGACACACCTCTTTTGAAGAGTCCCAGGAAATATTTAGCAAGATTTCAAAGACACTGACCTTCCTACACAGAAAGTTCATGCACACAGGAAGAAAACACAGCTTTAGAAAGCGACTAGGAGTCAGCTTGTACCCTGAGTCTAGGCACAGTGCCCAATGGTGATTCAGAGTGTTTTGTGAAGACGCCATCCTGAGGTAGGTGTAGCGATCATTCTCCTCATCATTGCCAAATTTAAGCCCTAGGGCACAATAAAATAATTTCAAGTTTAATTTTATTAAGTGAATAGTAGAGGCTCCTAAGCTACAAGTCCATCTATACTTTTACTTCTGGGAGAAAAGTATTAAAAAACAAAATGTCCTGCCCCTCACAAACAGTGGTAATAAACAGTGGCGTGAAAGGTTAGTCACCTTGACAGCACTGTTTAATGAATAGAATTGCTGCTAGGTATCAGTCAATTAGCGCAAGCAAAATCTGATACCTGAGAGCTGAAACTATGACACTGTAAATATCACTACAATGAAATATTCATGTTCTGTCCCCCCCCACCTCTGTTTTTGGACACCCTTGGTAATTAGAACTTCTTAGAATTAATTTCCATAAGTAGAATTAAATACATATACTGGTTTGCCCCCAAATATATAAGCCCTATAAATTGTGCTTATGGATTCACTATTTTTCAGAAGATATAAATTTCACTGCTGGAGTTTAATTCTAGTTTTCCCTTGCTTTGTTACATGCCACTCATTTATGTTTATCTGCATTGCAAAGTTATCTGAGCAAAGATCAGAAGAGCTGTTGACCTTGGTGTTGAGCTCTGCCCTAAGTGGGAACTTTGGGTTCACAGCAGCGAGGTTCTGCCGAAGACAAACATGGCATGTATGGAGTTTACCCAGGCTCAGAGAATGGCCCTGGCCCCATGCAGCCTCCTCCATATTTCTAAACCAACTGAAATCAGACTCCATATTTAAATCACATCTGCCTGCATTACTTCCAATCAAGTGTGGCTTTGAAATTTTTCCTATTAATGGATTTGAATATAAAAAGTAATAAGAGAAATCTGTAGACCTATATAACTTTAAAGCTCTCTCTCTCTCTCTCTCTCTCTCGTGTGTGTGTGTGTGTGTGTGTGTGTGTGTGTGTGTGTGTACCTGGAAATATGAGAAATGTGGTTCACAGTAATAAATGACAGTCATGGTGGAAGAAGAGCTACGGTGTTGCTGGGGTGCTGGGCCTCGATGGTCCACTAGCACAGTTAGTTATCTGCAGCTCATCAGACGAAGCCAAAGGCAGAGTGTGTATTACAGCTGACAAAGCAAAGGGAAGAAGTTGGGGCCATCAGGTTTCTCCCAAGTTTCAAACATTTACTTGGGACGTCTGAAAACCTGTACCACCCTTTCCATGAGTGCTTTATTGTTCTCTCGGAGCCCTCAGATTTTAATTCCTACTTCATATTCGCCAAGCAACCTATTTAAGTTACCCTGAGGATGTGGAGATTTTACTAACTTGTTATTTATTTACTTAACACAGGATCTGTGTGCCCCTGGCAGACATGATAATTACTATGTAGACCAGACCAACCTTGAACTCACAAAGATCCACTTGCCTCTACCTTCTGAGACCTAGGATTAAAGACATGCGCCATCTTACCCTTTCCTTCTTAAGATTTATTTTTATTTTATATGTTTATGAGTGTGTGTGTGTGTGTGTGTGTGTGTGTGTGTGTGTATGCACTGTGTGACTATTTGGTGCGTAAGAAGGTCAGAAGAAGGTGTTGGATCCCCAGGAACTGGAATTAGAAAGAGTAGCAAGCAACCATGCAGATGTTTGAAAACAAAATCAGGGTCCTCTGCAAGAGCAGAAAGTACTCATGACCATCTCACCAGCCCCTGGAAAGGGAATTTGAAAAGAAAAATAATAAAGGTGGGAAAATATAAAAGCAATTTTATCATAGTTAAAATGTTTCTGAGATTAGATATACAATAAAGTTCTGAGCTTCCTAGCATCCAAGACTAAGAAGAAAACAAAATGAGAAGTAATTTATTTATGTAGGTCCATTACAACAGAACCATGATTTCTGCCTGAAATTTTGTTGGATACTGTGACAGCAGCACTTTCATAGGAGGAAGATTAGCAGAACCTGCTACAAATATAGATTTTGCTACAAATGTAGAAACTATATTCATTATTTCAGCTTTTAGAACAAACTTCAATTATGATTAGAAGTAGTGGCCACCATCCAGTTCAGCAATGAATGGCAGCCCTGTGAGATCCAGAATAAAGGGTTTCGGGTTTGGCATACGATCTCTGGGTTGGCCTCTATCTCTGCTGCTTTCCAGAGAATGGCCTTTCAGGTCACGGCCTGCCTGGATGGCATTCCAGTGTCAATGGGCAAGGCAACACACGGAACAGAAAGCAGAGCTTTCTAGTGAACATCAGAACCTCGCGTGGCTTTTCTTTCTAGATACTAACTCAGAAGCACTGGGGACACAGTCCACCAATGCCTGCTTGTCTGATTTGCTTTATATGTTGTTAGAGTCCACTCCTCCTGTGAATCAAAAGCAGAGACATTGGGTATGCAATGGGAACCGGTGGTGGAGATAGCGTCGCCTGAGCATCTGGAAAATGGGAGAAGATGAGGACCCATGAAGGCCACCCACAGTGCAGGTCACCGGCTGTGGAAGACAAGAGTGAAGCCAAAGAGCTGCCTGTGGGAACTGGAATCTGGAGCTATTTGGAAAGAGGAGAACGAGAGTCCAGGCTGTGAGCCCACCACCCTGGCATGCCCAACTCCTGCATGCCTGGTGCTCAGCTATTGCCCACAAGGCACATGGACCCATTACAGTCATTCTTCTCACATGGCAATGCCTGTCTGCTCTGGCAAATTTTGATAAATGCAATGCCAAGTTGAGCAGTGTGCAACCACCGCAAGCAATATTAATCAAAGAAGGGACTGGGAGATCTCTCGGGTACTTTTTGTAGCCAGGAAAAAATAATCACACGTCTGATTTCTTCAAATGGCCACATTCATGGATTCTTTTTTTTTTCTTTTCTTCCCTTACCTAAAAATCATGCTGCCTACAGTCCAATAGTCATATGGGAATTCATCGGGTCCTATGTAAAAAGCTGTCCCCTGGAGGCCTAATTCTGATTTGTACCCTCTCCAGGTCCTGAAACACTAAATAAGTTAAAGTGGATGGCTTTAAAAAAAAAAAAAAACTTTAGCCTCCCTGGCTTAACTTTTAATTGTGCAACACACACACACACACCACCTTCTGAGCTGTTTATTGGAATTACAAACGCTCTGCCTAAATGTCAAGCTATGCCACAGAGAAATGTGAGCAGCTCAGTTTATTAATGGCAGCTTGGAAGGTTGGCCCCATCACTCACAGCAATGAGGCCCTCCAGCTTGCTCTCAGGCCCTCGGCTTCCAACAGAGTGATGTGGTCATAGCATTGGCTTAGAGCAGATTAGAAATCCAAGGCACAGGGAGAGACTGACAAATCCCCTGTGCAGGCTCAGAGTCATCAGCAAGCAGACAGAAACACAGACAAGAGGCTCAGATGCCACCTCTCTAAGGTTACCTCCTTTGGATTTGCTTGCTGGACATATGTGTGGAACAGTGTCTCAGCCTCCTTTGTCTTCTCAGCAAAGACCTTTCTGTCATGGGCCCCTGTAGGGTCACTGTGAGTCTGGGTTGGGAAATACTGTTTTCAGTCTCTAGGGCAGTACTTAATGCACAGATTTTCAAAATAGCAGCAACAAGTTTAGAAAAAAAATAGGGTACAGATGTGGTCTTATATTTAATTTCTTCAATTCACAAATTCCAGAGAAACAATTATCGTAAAGACTTCATCCAGATGAAGGCTTATGAAGTACATGAACAACACAATTAATAACTGATGACCGACTCAGACAGGACATACTATAATGTCTACCTGCATACTTATAACTGGAATTCCTAGATCAGTGAAAATTAAAGGTAATTGCTTAAATCAAAGGTACACATCACTCCCGCTGCCATGTCATCAATAAAACAAAATTCCAAAAGAATAAAGCTAGAGAAAAAAGACAAGACTAGCTGCCAGCAGTGGACTTAATGCCGGAGTGCTGGACATTCTGTGCTTGTAATACATTTCCTCTGCATCAAAGCAGTCTAAACTAAATCCATTAAAATAAATTGCTCCAGACCAACAAACATTCATAGCCCCAATAGGCAAATCAGTGTATTTAAATCCCTTAATACGTTCATCAAGGGAACGGAATGATGATTACTAGAAAAACAAGCAGCCAAATAAAGATGCGTGTTTCATATTTCTTTAGGAAACCGTTCTAGTAGAACTGAACCTTGTTGATTGACAGACCCCTAAGCATATTTACTGAATATACTTCCACTCACTGGCCTCTGTTTGAGTTCCAGAAGGTGGGAACCCACTTCCCGGAAGGAAGAAAAAAAAAAACACTTGGCTATTATCAGCACATCATCCACAGTAACAAAAGATGTCTTTTCCTCTCTTATAAAGTTTATCTGTTTGGAAATGGAAGCAGTAAAGGGGTTTGTGAACGTCTTCAAGGCCTCTCACACCTGCTTTGTGACCTGGAGCTGACTTTTCTTTGCAGACAGGATGCAGGCAGGAAAACAAGCTGGAAGCTTGGGAGCCAGCTAACCTAGAGCACCCAGCGCAGGGAGAGAAAGAAAAAGAGAGACCCTGCTTCCAAACAAGATGGGAGAAGAGACTCAAACTCCAGAAAAGGTAGAAGTTGTCCTCCCCCGCTCTCATACACAGGCAGGGGCACACAAACACACACATACACACAATAAAGGGTGTATAGACAGTGAGTGGCAAAAATTAAGACATGAACCTGCTAATGTTCTTGCCACAGCTAGTTGACAAAATATTAATTTCACTTGAACCTCCCATGCTTAGCTGTTGGAACATAAAATGTCATTTAGGGGATCAGGAGACTTTTTAGATCACTGCTGTAACGGGAGCACTTATTACAGAACAGAACTTAGTCCAGTGCATGTGTTTAATTAAGACCTGACAAGGGGCTGATGTCAAAGACAACTGATGATGAGAACTAACACCCTCAATCTCCTGTTCTCCTTGCCTTCTTTACCTGGAGATAGGTTAAATATTCTTCTTCCTTTATGGTTTTGGCTTTGTTTTTCTCTCAGCCTCTAGGATCTCCCACTTCTCAAAAAATCGTTCACCCTAGTTTGTGGCATCATTCACTGTAAAACAACTTCTAAGCACTTCCATCACTGAGACGCGAATCTTGATCTTGAATGATCCCTGACCAAGGTTTCTCAGCCCCATCCTGCAAGATGAAGAAGGAGGTAGTCAGACTTGATGAAGGAAGGATCCAAGGTCCTCAGAACCAGGGAAAATACCAGACATTAAGAACTAGTTTCTGCTTGGCAAAAACCTTCTCGTGTGTGTGTTTACAGAAGAGGTAAAAGTTAAGAAGACATCTTCAACCCATAAACTTTTATTTTCATAATTTTAAAACAGCAATACTATTTACCATTTAATAGGGAAGCAGATATTCTGCTGCCTAGTTCCTTTCTTTAGTGGCATGGGACGGGAAAGATGAAGACATGACCCAGAGAACACACAGCTATTCTGGAAGGAAGGCAAGACACAACTACTTCATTCCCTGCTTAGTTATGAGTGAAGAGCTTTTATACATAATTGTTTGTCTAGAAAAATATGTTTTGCCAAAAATATTATAAAATTTGACTCAGAAAGAAGGTAAGTCTAATAGGTAAGCACTTCTAACCTTAAGGTCTTTAGTTGCTGAGAGATCCTTGTAGAATCTGAGGGAACACTGCAGAATACAATGTTTCATCTGTGGGGAATATTCTTTATTGTCCTGGCTTTAGGGTTCTCTGCTATTCAGCAGTCCCACATCCTTACATCTGGTGTGGAAATCATAGGAAGCAAAAGCAGGCAACCTCTTAGTCACGTAGGCAAGCCTTCTCACTCGGTTTTCCTAGCCACTCGACCTCCTGCAGTCTTCTTCTGATTACTGTCACTACAGGTTGCTTTTCCTGGGGACCTCAGTCATGATTGCAGCAAAATGTGAGCTGGGAATGTTTCCTGTCCCATAATAATCAGGCTTGATGGTGACCAACCTTGAACTCACAGTGACCCAGGCCCAGCAGGTAAAAAAGCAGATGTGTGGGACTGAACCTGTGTGTGTGTTCTGTGTATGTGCATATGTTCTCTCTGTGTGTTTGTATGTGTGGTATGGTGTGTGTGTGCAGTGTGTATGTGTGTATGTTCTTTGTGTGTGGCATGGTATGTGTGTGGTGTGTTTGTTGTATATGTGTGGGGTATGGTGTGTGTGTGTATAAGAGAGACTATCAGAGAGAGACTATCAGAGACAGAGAATCAGAGACAGACAGAGGAAGAGAGAGGAGGAGCTGGTAGCTAACAGTGGCAGTGGTACAGATATAATATAAGGGCATGAAAGTAAAACGATTCAGGCCTTCAACTGGTCAATGTTACTAAGGAAAACAAAGTCAGGGGAAGAAATAAACCTTTGCTGAAGCATTTTTCAGTGAACAATCACCTACCCTCGATCTTCTTCAGAACCCTGCAACCTGAGTCCCAAATCTCACATCCATGCCTCAGCTCCAGTTGCCACCTGTGGCCTGTGAAGTTCCAACCCCTCTGCACTTTCTTGATGTGGTTTCTAAAATTTGGATGGACATTTTAATAATTCCAAAGAATTCCCTTCAGATTTCCAATGGCCTTTAGACCCACAGTAACTATAATCAAGCTCGGAGTTACTCTGCTAAGGGCCTAGGTGCAAGGTGTTTGTGAATGACTTTAGCTCCCATGTTCTTGCTGGCTTCATTCCCTTCTGTACCTTTTGTTTCTACAGCAGGGTTCAGTTTGGAAGTTTCTGTTCACTTAGCTCTGAGGCTATTTTTATATCTCGGTCAAATCTCTCCCTGATCCCCCTCCTTTGAAAGGATCCTTAAAAATCCTATCGTAATGGCAGGAATGTAAGACAGTGCCAAGGTAGAAAGGGATTGGATGGCACATGGTCCTACAGCTGTCATCATCTGGGATCAGAAAGCTGGCGACACTTTTAAAAAGAAAGCCACACTGCCATTTGTCTAACATATGTATTCTTATGTATATGTTAACAGACTATCTTAATAAACCATGTCATGCATTTGCCCTAATAAACACTTTTCGTGTGTGTGTGTGTGTGTGTGTGTGTTTGGGGGGTATAAGTTTTGTGAGTGTATTTATGGGGTATGTATATCACTGGGGGATGTATGTGTCTGTGTATGGGCTTTATATATACATACATATGTGCGGTGTGCGTGTATGTGTGTGTGTGCACATGTGTGTGTGTGTGTGAATGTGTGAGTGTGTGTATTACTGGAGATCCAAGCCAAGTCCTTGCACACACTAGGCAAGCTCCCTAGCCCTGACTTAAATCTCCAGCACAAGAGTTAACTTTGTAAAAGTTAGTTCTTTTTTAACCAAACACCATGAGTTTTGAAACATAGGTCAACTGAAATGACCTCCTTATTTAATCACCAGGTCTTTATCCTTCTGGGCTCAGAGCCAGTGTGTATAATTAGAGTGATAGGAAGAGAGTAGGGCTGCCACAGACAAGTATCCAGGCAGTAGCTTGCAGTGTGACACATGGGCTCACTGCAGAAATACCAAGGACTGAAGGGACCCAGGAAAGGGGTCCCAACTTGGCCTTGCTGGATGAAATGCTTTGCAGAAGCCTCAGCATCCAAGCTGAAACCATGAATGAAGAGCAGATGTAGCGGTAAGAGACAGTACTCCAACTCCACGCTTCAGAACATCTAAGAGTCCCTGATAATGTGCCCAGTGGAATTTGTGTCAATTTGAAATTAAAATAGACAGTGTTGGACTTTCGAGCTGTTGAGATGACCAAGGGTAAAGCACTAAGGTTACTGATACTAGGTTATACCCATATTCTTTGTGCATTCCCGGCTCTAAATCTCTAAAGGAATAGTCCCATTCCCCTTCTTTCTGCCAAGTGAAATACTTAGATATGGACATTTCGACGTCCCCATTTACCCAGCCACAGAAATTTCACATTCTTATGCCTTTCATTAAATGTTTCAAATTCACCAACACAAGTTCCTCCCATCCATTGTCTTCGCTTTTATTCACTTCCATACTTAAAATCACTATACCGAGCTTCCCTTGGTGTCCGACCGTGCCATTCTCCTTTCCTAACTACACGGATCTGCCTGTGCCAGCATCCTGCCCAAAATTGTCCGCAGACATCTTCATTCTTTTAATACAGGTCTGCCATCATTCAGGATTCCACCAAATGACAGCTCCTCCAAGAAGTGCCCTCAGCGGGAGCCCACAGCCCTTCCCCCACACTTCCACAGCACCCCTGGGCCTCTTTCTCCAGACTTTGTCTTTTAAGGCTGAATGTGCCTCAAGCTTCGGCTTCCCCACTCAAGGTCATCGCACATGTGCTTTGTTAATACCAAGTACTCCGCTAATATTAAAAATAAATTTTCCTTGACTGATCATCCACATACTCTATAGAAGTCATCACAGGATTGTTTTAATATTCATAGTGATTGCCTGATACACATCCCTAAATGGACTCTATGCTATTAACAAAGGGAGAACAAACTTTTCTTGTTTGGTTCTGTATTCTCAGTATTTGATTCCAGGACATGGGACATATTAAGTGCATTCATAAATGTTTGCTGAAAATAAATGAAAAGAAAATACAAATAGTGCCTAGCCTTCTCCTGGCCTATGCTAAATCCATCTCAGCCTATAGGCATACACACACACACACACACACACACACACACGGGGGGGGGGGCACAAAATACCTTAATCCTCTTTAATTTCCTGTTAAGATTAAACAATACAAACAAGTGGAGTTTTCTTCCACCTTCCCTTCCTCTCACACACAAACTAACTTTCTTTAATCCTGTCTAATTTCCTGCTAAGAATTCCTGGGTCAGTAAGGACCGCAGTTGAATATCCAAAATGTCTTTTCAGGGTTGCCAAGAAAAAATTCAAGCTTTTTTGTGGAGGATTTTTCAGGCTGATGGAACACAATAAGGCAAAAATTTACTCTTGATTTTACCAGTGAACTCTGAAAGGTACACAGTAGACCAGTTAGAAACTACACATTCATACTATTCAGTAAGTAATACCTGATCTTCAAAAATTCCTTTCCTCTGATTCACCATTGCCTTTCCAACTGGTGTTTGACCGCATCAGTGAGTACGTTATCACTAGATAAACAACACAACTTCTTTTTCCATCATGAGCAACCTTTTGCTTATCTTCTAAATGGCTGCGGGATGAGTGAGGCAGCCTCTGTTGCAACCCGGTGTGTGAAGCTATTGCTCTCTTCTCTTCCTGCTAATCTTCTTGTGGGGGAGGGAGCATGACGTATTCCATAGGTCCCGCATCTGTTTCTAAGTTGACTATGTGTCTAGGGAGGTCTAATCTGAAGTTAGTCAAGGGTAGTTTCTAGATTCCTCACTGAAGTAGACTCCACAGGGTAGAGATCATTCTGAAAGCAGCATCTGGATCAATCTGGGAGCCCTTTTTTTCCGCGTGATGAAGACCAGCATGGGTCCAATAAACTCTCTCCAAGTCGTGGGAAATGGAAAATCAACTCACAGATTCCAGTCAGTTTAGCATCTGTCTAGGTGCCTTATGAAAACTTAGTGATAGAAGGATATTAGCATTATACCACCTGGAAGCTTCCTTTTTCTGCAGTCTATTTATAAACACAAAATGTTGGAAATTTGTAGCAATATCAATATTAAAATCATCCCAATGTTTTATACAGATGTAGAGCTGTTGCGACTTAGTTTCAAATTTATTGTGCAAACCAGCCTCATGGTGAAAAGCCATAAATTCTTATTAGTGTTGTTGTCCTGTCTGCTGATGGCTAACATTCTAACTTTTGGCAAGCAGTGGGATCTCCCCCAAACTACTGATTTTACAGCATAGAACACTCTGTCAGAAGAAAATAAATTTTACTTCTGAATGTTACTGGTAAAAATTCTTCAAAGATCTTCTAAAGCCATAGGTTTTTGGTTATTTTTTTTTTTTTGAGCAAACAAAATGGCTGCCTCTCATTAAAACTGCTCACTCTTGTTTGAAAAGCATGTGTGACATATTTGGGACAGGAGTGACCATTCATTGACCCTCTGACAGATATTTGTTGAGTGTCTACTCTATATTCGATCTTAGACTATGTGTCAGGAAGGTAAAATAATGATATCCAGAGTCTGCTGCAGGGGAGATGCTCATCAGTGGTGGAGCTTTCTTCTTTCTTCCCTTCTGAGTATGGGTAGCATGAATAATAATGAGATAGCTTTATTTGCATCAGGATTATGATCAAGAAGTTGTCATCTCTCATGAGAAGAGAGTTGCATGTTAGAAACTTCCTCTAGTATTGTGGAATTCTCTGGAATTCCCATCCACATTTTCATGCTTACAGACCTTCAGTCCAATCTCAGAAACTGCAAAGCAACCAGATTGTGAGTAGATGCATAGCGGAGTCCTAAAATAACCCTTGAAACAGTGGACCACCCTTTCTTGGACTTATCCCAGAAATAGGGAAAGCAAGCTGTTGGAATTATCCGTACTTTCAGGCAGCTGTTGCTTTTATTTTTATTGTGGTACTAATGATGAAACCTGGGAATCTGCCTGGAAAACGGGCTCTCTACTACAGTTACATCCACAGCCAAGTCAGCTACTCCCTTTCCCTCCTAAGCCACCTCCTCAGCACTAATCACCCACTTAAACTGTTGTCATAGGATCTTGACACAAGCTTTCACCTCTTTACCCTGCTGTGCACTTACCTGAGGACATCAGTCAGTCAATGACCCACTTAAAATATTTGCATAGAGTCCACTCAGAGCGAGTAAGAAGTCAAGTCAACAGACTGAACTCACAAACCACTCTATATTCAAACACTTGGATCATCACCTGCCGTCTTCCACAGTTCCTGTTTACAGCTGAAGAAGTTGACACCCAGAAAGGAAATGAATGGCCTGTGCTCACACAGATACTACGTAGCAAAGCCACCATCATTCAGACCCTGGACTCCTTCCTCAAAAGCCTACTACTGTCTCTCCGGCTCACAAATCCTTGTGGATTGAGAGTTTACAAACCAGCACTCCATCTGCATTATTTATAGAAAAAGGTTCTCTTCACTAACTCCAGTCTTAAAAAGAGAATATAGAGCTAAGGTTTGCTTGGAGAAGTAGTCCTACATTATCCCTGAATGAAACCGAAGCCTGAAAGACAAGGAACCTGACAAAAAAAAAAAGAGTTATATAGAAGCCAGAGGGCTTTAGATGATCTATGAAGGCATTAATAGAAAAGCAGCTATTCACGGGGTTATGATTGATCATGTATTTAAAATAAACACAGTTGCTTTCCTTTACTTTGGCTCTGACAGCGGCTGAACTTTAGCACCATAATAGCCCACTGTTGTCTACATGGCAGGTGGCTGGTGCATAAATCCCAGAGAGTGGCAGACTGAAAGGCCAGTATACGGACTCGATCTGTGACATTGCATGCCCTGAATTTCTGCAGCAAAACAAGCCATTAGAGTCTATGTTCTTCAGTCTCCACTTTAACTTCAGGGGAGGTGAAAATGGAGAAGTCCAAGTACAATTAAAATTTAATTGTCGCAATTCCTCCCGTAGCACATCTGTCCGCAGTGAGGAAGGAGCCTTGTTTTCCTAAACTGTATAGCGGCAAAAGTGTCCTCCTGGATTAGTGGAGCTAATCCTTCATGAACTAATTCAGATATCTTTACAATAACTAAAGCCACCATAGTGCCCTGCAGAATATTTGGAATACATCCCAAATAGATTCCTCAAACTGGCTCACTCCAATATAGAACTACCCATTTCCTCAATGTGGAAACACAGTAGAACTTCAAACACTTTTATGATCACCATTTAAACTAATGATTCCTATTTATAATGTACATAAGGTGGGAGGGACAACCAAAAGAATTGCATATCTTTATTAAATTTTTTTACGTGCACTATGAGCAAATTTGAGGAGAAATAAAGAGACTTAAGATTTGTAACTGTATGTCATCACAGTTACCATCATGGTGTTCAGCTAAGAAAACCAAGACCCTGGGGTGCAGGGATGGTTCAGTTGGTAATATACTTGCCATGCAGCCAAGATTATAGAGTTCAGATGCCCACAGTCACACTGAAAATTAACGCTGAATGTGGCAGGCATTCCTGCAATCCTAGATCTGTAAGGAGAAGGAGAGAAAGATCTCTGGAGCTTGGTGGCCAGCCAGTCTAGCCAAATTACTGAGCATCTTTCTCAATGAAAGGCCTTATCTCAAAAAAATTAGTTAAAGATTAGTTGAGGAAGACATTCAAGATTGACCTCTGGCCTCTATTCATGCATACATATGCATGAACATTCTCATATGAACTCACATACATATACCACTACCACCACCACCACACCAGAAACAACAAAAAGAAAACCAAGGTCAAGATAGTCAAGGTCAAGATGGTCCACGATTTATCCATCATCAAGTACAAACCTGAGTGTGCAGCTCTCTGCTCTACTGAACAAAAACAGTCATCAGTATATGGTCATGGCAAATCCACAGCCTTCCTCATCAGGCACATGCTTAACTAACATCAGCAAATGGTCAAAATATGGTGTAGCTGTTTTTCCGATTCTGTATGTGTACTGACCTCAATTTAATGACCAGAATACATACAATGTAACTTTTTATTTAAATAAAAATTTTTAAAAATTAAGTGATTTTAAAATTAAAACAAAAATGTTTGAATGTACATAAAAATATTTCCATATAGAGGAAAAACTTTAGAAGTGTGTATCCCTGAGGCATGAGCTATTTATTTTGTTGACTCCCCGTGGGAGCCCTTATTCATTGGGAGGAGTGGGTGAGGGGTGGGCTGGGGTGGAGGCTGTGGAGGGAGGGACGAGGAGGGATGTGGAGGAAAACTGTGAATGGAATGTAAAAACTTTTAAAAAGAAATGTAAACTCATTTGCTTCTGAGACTTAAAAGTGTTTATTCTCTTTTTTAGAATCATTCAATTTATTAGTGTTTTTTTCATACAAGTCAGATAAAAATATATGTTAATAACATGTTCTCTTCATGTTGTCTTTTGACCATATCATGACTAAAATCTGAAAATTAGATATGGATAATGATGAAACTACCCACAGGGTCCTGGCCTCTGCCCAGTGTCTCCTTCACTTGTATAGTGTTTGGTGCTTCCATAAAGCAGTGTACACTGGTCTGTCACTACTTGCATTTGCATTTATGAATCTTGGTGAATACCTATGGTATTCCTAAGCCAAGGTTTTCTTTTCTTACAAGATAGCCCATGGAGGTGGAAAGAGACCACACAGACATCACCAGAGATGTAGAAAGAAATCAACTGAGGTTCAAGAAGGGAACAAATTATCTCAATTGGGGACTTCTAAAAAGAGGTTATATCTGAACAGAGCCTTTAAGAATAAGCAAAAACTATGCAGAAGAAAGGGAAGAATAGAACACAGTGGGACGTACTTTAGGTTATGAGGTTTATAAAACCAGTACAAGTCAGGGAGAAAAGGACTTGGGGGTGATGAGCTAAGAATGAAGAGAGATGAGAGCGGGACCATTTATTTCCTGGAGAGATTTTTCTATCAGCTGGGTTGAGGACTTGAAGAATTCCTGGATGGATTTTGAAATGATGAGTATAAAGACCTTTGTCATACATGTAAATAATATTTAAATATAAATTGTTACTGTGAAGGAGGCTGACAGCCTGGAGGCTCAAGTATCTGTTTGGTATAATTTTTATGCATGTTCTCCTGAGCTGCAGAAGAGCACCTATATCCGTAGACTACCTAAAAGACTGATCGCTCAACTCACAGACTATGTTAAAAATCTGTTTTTTCTTGGCAACTGCAAGCCCTTGGGTGTGTAGTCTTGTGAGGCCATCAGCTGGAAGACCTTAAAACATACAAGTGTGCCTCCTGACCTAGCAACACATTTCTAGATTGTGTTTTACATTTGAGAGGAGAATAAGGAGCAAGGGAGACTCACAAATAACCAGTGGAATGACATTTTGGTGCTCTGCTATGCTCTACTTTCATGCTTTAATAAACTCAGCCATGAACACAACTCAATGTTATTAAAAATGAAGTCACATATGGCTGTTTCTTCCCAGTCACCCAATAAAAGTGCTTCCCTCTGTTACTTCCAAAGTATTAAAAGCTAATTGTTATACTATTCAATTAAGGCCTACATGTGCAGGAGTGTTTGCGTGCATATGCATCCTCCAGAAACATGTTTTCGCGGTACTATGGTTCCCCTTGGGTGGCAGTTTCCCATTTGATGGTGAATGATGCTACTTCAAGTCCATCTCTGGTGAGCAGCTGGCAGAGGCTGAGTAAAAGCCACCCAAGGAACACACTGCCTGGGTTTTTAACAACAAAACTGTGTGAATAGTTGAAGGCAAGAGGAAGAAAAAGATGCCCTTTCCTTGAAGATGGGTTAGATTAAAGGAAATAAAATGGTTTCGATTTCAGGAGAAAGGAAATGATACTGTAATGAACTCCAGGATTTCATAGGTAGGTTTTGTCATTTTCATCAATGGAATAAGCAAAACCAATGCAACCAGGGAGCTGACTATTTCTCTTTCTAGATTATTCAAGGGAGTTACTTCTGGAAGCAGAGAGACAAATTGGAGGGAGGTTTAGGAGAAAATGATGAGGCTGATCTCATGTAGAGCCAGCTCTCCTTCTCCCCTGTCCGCTCCCACAAAAATGCAAATGGAATCACCTGTCAGTTCTTTTCAATCTGTCTGCCCCAGGGGAAGAAAATTTTCTCTGGGTTCCTTTTTCTTTCCCTCAACTCTGGCTACAACAAGCCAGGTTCTCTGTTTTGTGCCACTTCCACCGGCGATACCTCTGGGAATTAGAACCTCACATATGCACCAGGAAAGGAGTGTGGGGTACACAAACGCATCCCCACCAATCTCAAAACAAAATGTTCCTCCAAGAAAAGGCAGCTTGCCAAGAGACACACTATTTCACACAGTTCATCAGAAATAAGTCAATAATATGTACTCTTCCCCAAACCATTGCAGAAACTCTGTAGCACATAAAGACAAAAAAAAAGTGTCTTCCTTAGTAAAATCCAGGGACTTTCCTCCAAGCTCATTCTTATTGCACTTTATCATATTTACTTATTTATGTCAGCCTTCCTACTGAGTCTCAGCAGACCAGTTATAACTTACCCATTTTCATTTTCCTAGTGGTGACTCAGGTACTATGTTCTCTATTTGTTCTTTCAGCAAGTCAAGGGACCACCTACTATATGCCCCCACTGAAATAAACCCATCCCATGTTCAATAGTAATAAACAAACACACGAAGCTGTGACCTCACAACATACACGCAATAGGTAGATCTGAATTAGCACATAGCTATGGTAATTGCAAAAATTAAATGAGTAGACATTGAGTGTGTATGTGTGAGTATGTGTATGTGAGTGTGTGTGTGTGTGTGAGAGAGAGAGAGAGAGAGAGAGAGAGAGACTGAAAGAGAGGGCTATTGCAGTGACACTAGAGGAGTAAGAAGGACTTGGACATACAGAGTGAGGGACAATATGAAATTTGTCTTACAACAAAGTAAGGAAAAGCCATGAAATTTCTACTCAGGCAGGATTTGGCATATCTGAGAAATATGAAACATGTCTCTACTGAGACTGAGCGGAAGCTGCCAGAGACTAGGTGGTTCAGAAAAGAAAAGTTTATTTTCTCACAATTCTAGACGGTAGAAATCCCAAGTCAAGGCATTGACGGGGTCGTGTTATCCTGAGGCCCTCTCTTGAACATGAAGACATCTATCTCTGTGCACCTTTGGCTAGCCTTTCCTCTGTACCTAAATTTTCTCTTCTTATAAAGACATTGTTGCTATTGGAGTGCAAGTCACCCTAATGTCCTAACTTTAACTTCGGCTGCCTTTCAAACAACTCTGTTTCCAAGTACAGTTACACTTTGTAGGTAGATTTGGCAAGTGAGTTCTAGAAGGACATGCTCTGTCTGCAACTCTCTGTAAGGGCAATGTGGTTGAATCCTCTAGTCTAAGTGCTCAAGAGCCATTCATGGGTAATAAACCAGTCATCAGGCTTTTAAACATGCTTTTAAAAGCAATATTTTGAGGAAAGTGTCGAGAATACATTAAGATGGTGAAAATAGATGTGGTTAGGTCAGTTAGAAACCATTGCAGTGTCCAACCAAGAGAAGCAAATGGTCTGGGCATGCTGAAGACTGTAAAACCATCAAACCATCACTTGTGACATGGAGACAGGAGAATCCCAGTTTACATGGTGTGATCATTTCTCAATGAGAGAGAGAGAGAGAGAGAGAGAGAGAGAGAGAGAGAGAAATAGAAGTGAAGTTAGAAAGGATAGAACAACATAGACATAGAGTTGGGATGGGAAACAGAGTGATAAATGTGAATGTGTAAGTAACAGACACAGAACAAAAGAATCTGGCCTGATGATCATTGTAAGCACCTTCATTTTGTTCTCATGGTGATAAAATGAGGCTGACCAACCATTTTTCTGTCCATTCCCTGAAAGATAATTCCTGACATAAAATGTGGGCATAGTGGCCTTGAAGAGCCTTTTATTCTGAATGTAAGGGAATGAACATGCAGTTTTCTCCTCTAACCCACCAGACCAAGGGTATTACATATCCATTAAGTAAGAAGGTGACAGAGACAAGGACCTGAGCTCACAATGTAGCATGTCTAATAGGGGTGGTAATTGTGATGATCTAATTTGTCAGTTCTTCCACTTCCTAAACAAATCTCCTTATCTTTGACCATCTCAGTATGTAAATTCACATTGATTCTTTTCTAACGCAATAGTTTCACTTAATTGGGCTTGTGACATTACCCATAGTATTTATACTGATATAGGTGCTGCTCTGTAACTCAGGAGAACGTGTATCCAAAATTATTCCAAGCAGATACTTGGGCCTCCAGTCATTCAGCCTCTTTTATAGTAACAATTTATATTTATTTTTTTTTATCCACATTTATGAGAAAGATCTTTACACACACCATTTCAAACTCCAGTCAGGAATTCTTCAACTCCTCAACACAGCTGGTAAATACATCTCTCCAAGAAATGGGTCCAACTCTCATATTTGTTCATCCTTTTTTATACAAATGATAAATTGTATTTATATAGCGAACAAGTATCAATAGGCAACCCAAAGCCAAAACCAAACAGCAGCCCGGGAACTGGATGACTTCGCCAGGGTATTCATCAGGAAGGGCATGGTGGCACGTGTGCAGCACCCGTGGCAGTGGCCCGTGGCTTCAGGGTCAGAGCTAGCGGTCACAGCACATGCACTGGATGGTCTGTGGGAGGAAGGATCCCAGTGGCTGTTTGAGTGGGATCTCAGTCAGAAGTGTTCTCATCTTCTGCAACAGAATCACTGGGCCCCATCTTTCTTCATATTGAGTCTGAGCACCCCCAAGTCATAAGACAAGAGATCAGTGGATCTCCTGTGAGAGAAGCATTGATGATTGCTAAAGGAATACAATCAGGGATCCACAGATTTGTTCATTTACAGTTAGTAGATGTGCATTGCGGTATGCAAGTTCACCAATTACCCCCTACCATTTCCCATCAGTAATCTTCTTTTAAAAAGCCATTTTCCAACCCTTCTTGTATCTTTCCTCAGAAGACTTTCTCACCACATCACAGTCCTCTCCTCCATCCCACTACTGTCCCATCCAGACAGTTAGCCTGGATGGAAAGAAGAAATACATTTTTGGTCTTATCACAGTCACAAAGCTCCTCTTGCCTGCTGGAGGAGCAGCCATTCACAGAAGTGTCATTTTCTGGTTGATAACCTCACATCTTTGATATGCACACAGGAAGTAACGCCAGTGTTTTTCTCCAGCCTGGTTGCTGCTGTTGTCTCTGAGAAAACAAAGTGTAGGTGTAGAAGAGAGAACCCCAAGAATGGAGTGACTTGTCCTGGTTGTTGGAATGCTAATGACTTAGATATTCAAGAACAAAATCTGGCCCAGGGACCCTTCTTTCCCTTCTTTTCTACATCTAAATAGTACACCCTTGTGGTATTTATTCCTCAATTTTATCTTTTTTTTCTTCTTTATTCCCATATGTGGTAACTGATTATCTGACCTTCCTTTTGCCTAAAGAACATGGCAAACTAATTGTCTTTCCAGCTTTCTTACTCTCAAGTTGACATCTGCCCTCCACACTGCTCACCACCCAAAGAGCTAAGAATTGTAACATTTTAGCTTTCACGTCATCCTCTTAAAGTCTTTTAATCAAGTGTGCTTGCATGTGCATGGATGCATACAGATATGTATGTATATTCCTAAATATAGCCAATCAGACCATAAAATGTTACCTATAATTATGTTTTCAGGACTTCCTGGCAGTGAACAACCAATTGGTATGCTCTTCCCTGGGAAAAGTCACCTTTCCTCCTCAGTTGTGTATGCTTCTTTCTGTAGGGCTGGGGCCTCATGGGATTTTTCTGCCCAGTTTGGCATGTTCATTGGTATCTTCTTTGTTCAACTTAAATTTGGACAGTAATGCTAGAGGAACTTTATAGATGAAGCTTCTGCTATTACTAGGAGACACAGTCTCATAGCAAATGCCCTGGTCCCCTGGATCTTACAATCTTTCTGCCCCATCTTCTGTAATGTTCCCTGAGCCTTAGGTGTGGGAGTGCTTTGTGGATGTATTTACAGGGACTGGCTCCACAATTCTGCATTGGTGATTTACTGTAATGGTCTCTAACTGTTATAAAGTTTCCTTGATGAAGGATGAAGACTACACTTCTTGGTGGGTATAAGGACAAAGGTTTATAGATTGTTCTTAAGGCTTGCCTTAGTCACTGTTCTATTGATGTGAAGAGACACACGACCAAGACAACTCTTACAGAAGGAAGCATTTAACTGGGGCCTTACTTCCATTTTCAGAGGCTTAGTCCATTATCATTATGGCAAGGAACATGATGGCAGGTAGGAGTAGGGCCGGAGAAGTAGCTGAGAACTACATCCTGATCCATAAGCAGAGAGAACCTGGACCTGGCATGGGCTTTTGAAACCTCAACCCCACCTTCAGTGATACACATCCTCCAACAAAGCTAACTTCCTATTCCTTCTAATCTGATTGAAAAGTTCCACTCTCTGATGGCTAAGAATTCAAATATATGAGTCTATTGGGGGGAGGGGTATTCTTATTTAACAACCACAGGGATTATGCTGGTTTTTGTGGATTAGTGGGTGTAGATTATCCTTCCTGGTGGTTTGAATAATAATGACCCCCATAAGCTCATGTATTTGAATGCTTAGTCACCAAGGAGTGGTAGTCTTTGAAAGGATTAAAAGGATTAGGAGGTATGGACATGTGGGAGGAAGTGCGTCACTGGAAGTGGGCTTTGAATATCAAAGCCCATGCCAAGCTCAGTGTCTCTTGCTGTATGAGGATAAGGATGTAGAACTACTTTTCCAGCACCATGTCTGATAGCATGCTGCCATGCTTCCCGCCACGGTAGTAATGAACTAACTTCTGAAACTGCAAGCAATTCTACAATTAAATGCTTTCTTTTATAAGAGTTGCCTTGGTCATGGTATCTTTTCACAGCAGTAGAACAGTGACCAAGACATTTTCCAATAACCATGACTTTACTAGCACTGAGTAGTTAGTTAGATTTACTGTGACAGGCACGATCTGCTCCTTACTGAGCAGACCGCGGACAGTGAGTCCAATTAGGGAGCAGTTGGTTACAGCCAATGTGTGTGTGCGCCACAACAGCACTCTTAGGGTTATTGTGCAATGCTGATCATTGATGTCGTTCATAGGCTTCACAGCTGGGTAGGACTGTTGATAACTTCCCTCTTTTGGAAACTTGCATGGTACCTTCCGGTAACATAAAGACTAGTCCTCAGTGAGGGGCCATTCAGGACAGCTTCAGCTCAAGAGACTCTGAGCCTTTTTCTCTTTTGAAGTTCAAGTTATCTTAAGTAATAAGGACCTAAACTTCACCTTTAGGGGTAGTAACAAAGGGCAACCGCAACAAGCCGTATGTTTTGTGAGTCTGGTGGACAGACCTGGTCAATAGCATAAAGGAGGGCTTTCCATGTCTTGTATTGGAGTTTTTTGGTGGATAGTCTTTGGCTCTTGGAGAGAGCACCATCAGCTCGAATGAGGAAAGTTCACTGAGACTATATATGTATAATTATACATGGAGTTACATGTATAATATTTTTTAAATAGTTAATAACATGCATGACTCCTTGTGTCTTTTTCAGACTTTATTGTTATTTTACCTGCCTCTTTCCTTCTGTGTTTAGCTCTTTTCCTATCCCTATCTTCTTTTTTTATTTCCTCCAAAGATCCACCTACCTTCTCTGCCTTTGTCCTGAAATTTCTGGATTTTTTAAAAAATAAACCTAATCATAGTTTTCCTCCTAACAGGACTTGATTTTCTCAGGAAGCATAACCTCTCCTGCTTTCTACGGGGAGGCATGTACTTATCCCAGCAATATTACCTATTCTATTTTCAAAGGATGGGTTCTAAATGTCATACTGCACTTCTCTGACAAGGTCCTCAAACAGTCTCCACCCAGTCTTAGAGGACAAACTCGTTGCAACATAGGTTGTGGTGGTTTTTCCACTATCCACGGGATTCATTCCAAGAATTTCCAGGCCTGTCAGAAACCATGAGTGGCAGGAGAGCCTATATTTGATAGCCATATATTACATTTTCCCTATACGCCTATTATCTAACTTTATGACTTAGGTACAGTAAAGGTTTAACAATAAAAGGTAATGAAATGGTAGTCAATTAAGATAGTCTACTATAATAAAAGTTATACAAATATGTACCCATTCTGTTCTTCCCTTAGAATGCCTTATTACATGGCCCTCACCTTTCTCGTACCAGTGTGGGATGATAAAATGCCCACACAATGAGTTGAAGTGAGCTGAACAATGCAAGCATAGTGACGAAGCCTTATAACCACAGGGCTCCTTGAATGCAGACACTGAATAATCCAACCATAGATCCAGTTATCCAACTAAGAGATTGACTAATCTGCAAGAAGTTACACAGCATGGCTAGCTGGACAAAGGGATGCCTTCTCCCCGCCCAGGGAAGGAGTGAGCAGACAGTATAGGACGGCACAGGGTTCTATCATAGCACTCAGAATGGTCCATAGTTTAAAACCAATAACTTTCATTTCCCATTTAATGTTTTCAGATCCTGCTTAAACACAGGCCTGTTAAACCTTAAGAAAATTTCAGAGAAGAGGCAACTACTACATCCCTCCACCCCTGTGTGTGTATGTGTTTCTACTGTACAGTAAGTACTCAAACATATCATCTTAGGGAACTCTCAACTATTTGCCTCTGTAGTATCATAAATCTATGGAGCATCTTCAGCCTCTGCTATGGAGGGATCTCTATAGTATTCTCAGTTCTAAGCACCTATATGCTGACAAGTTCCAATGGATGTTTGCTGAGCTCCTCTTTCATCCTTCCTATAGATTAGTACTATGCTGGTATGTCTATCTACACAGGCCCTATACTAACTCATCTATTAATTTTCTGAGTGGCATTTCTCACCAGAATGATGCAGTGTCCTCTCCCCACAAAGTCGACTGAAAACGCAAACTCCATCGGAGCTTGGTGGAAACTGTTTCTAAGCAGCTACAACTTGCACAGCAGCTAGAACATTAAACCAAAGGCAGCCCAGTAATGCTTCATCTCAGGAGACCTGGCAGTGTTCCACAGACGAAACCTAGTCGTAAGTAATCTCAGCTACAGTCACAAGTCACGGTTTATCATCCTATCCCAACACTGAATATATATTAAATTGATTAGTTAAGTGTCCCACTTAAGTGTGAAGGGAGAAAAAAAATTTACCCACATTCTAATTAGCAATTTTTAAAAGTAATTTTATACATACTTTTATGATCAAACAATGCAATATAAAACAAATATTTAAAACTTATCTTAAAACATAGCTACCCTGATAAGCATAATTTTGAAATCTTTAATGAATTCACCTCAATTAGCCTTTAATTAAATAGCTCATTAAAAGCTGATTTGAATACTGCTCATGGAGAAATCCTTGTTCAACTGTTGTGACAGAACAGGAAGTTAATGAAGTTAAAATTAAGTGCAATTTTGAGGGAACAGTCTGAAAGTCATAAAACTGCAAGAGCCAGTGAGATCTCTGACACCTGAGTCATTTGCTCATAAGCACAAGCCCAAGACTGGCCTCCACTGCAGGGCCAGGGTGCCTGGCTTCACCTCCCGCCCTTAGCCTGGATCCTTGGATATTGGGAACTTCATAACAACACACCCAAGGCTGGAATCCTCTGCAGGGTCAGGGTGCCTGGCTTCACCTCAAGTTCTTAGCCTGGGTCTTTGATATTGGGGATACAAGACAATGGTTGGTGAATGAATAGCAAATGAACAGTCAAAAGAGATCTGCACACTTTGTAATTTCAAGCAAAACACTAAAGAATACCAAATTACACATTTATGAAGCACCTACTTGAATGTTTCAAATGAAGTGTTATTTGTTTCTCCTAATGGCCTTTCATGCTAAGAGCTAAATTATTAGTCCCATTCTATAGGTAAAGAAATTGAGTGACAAAGATGGGTGTGTTGGTTTCTGTTTATCACCCTGGTAGAAGCAGGATTATCTATTTGAGTCCAATTTGACTCTATCTCAAAATGAATGAAAGAAATAGAGGAAGGGAGAGAGGGAGGGAAGGAGAGAGGGAGGAGGGAAAAATGAAGGAAGG